>PVLC010016308.1:5742-35792 GCA_004027655.1 Graphiurus murinus
TGTTAAGTGAGATTAGTCAGTCACAAAGGGTTAAGAAGCATATGTTCTCCCTAATATGTGGATGTTAGGGAGAAGATGGGGCATAGGAGGGTCTCCAGATGAAAAAGAGAGATCCTCGATAAGCAAAGAAGTTGATTTAATTGTAGTGGATGCATGGGGCAGAGGGACACCCTAAAGCACATGATGTACCTACACAATCTTTTACTTCTTTGGTTAGGTTTATCCCTAAGTATTTCATTTTGGGGGTGCTATTGTGAGTGGAATTGTTTCCTGGATTTCTTTTTCAGTGGATTTATGCTTGGCATACAGGAAAGTTTCTGATTTTTTAAGATTGATTTTGTATCCAGACACTTTGCTGAATTTGTTGATCAGTTCTATAAGTTTTTTGGTTGAGTTTGTTGGGTCTTCTAAGTATAGTATCATGTCATGTGCAAAAAGAGCTAGTTTTAGTTCTTCTTTCACTATTTTTATCCCTTTGATTTCCTTCTCTTGCCTTATTGCTCTGACTAGAGTCTCAAGTACTATATTGAACAGAAGAGGTGATAATGCACATCCTTGTCTTTTCCTGTTTTTAGTGGGAACTCTTGCAGTTTTTCTCCATTTAATATGATGTTGACTGTGGGCCTATTGTATATTGCCTCTATGATGTTGAGGTATATTCCTTCTATTCCAATTCTCTGCAGTGCTTTTAGCATGAATGGGTATTGGATTTTGTCAAATGCTTTTTCAGCATCAATTGAGATGATCATGTGATTTTTGTCTTTGATTCTGTTTATGTGGTGAATTACATGGATTGTTTTTTATATATTGAACCATCCTTGCATCCCTGGGATAAACCTGACTTGATCATGGTGTATAGTTTTTTTTGATGTGGCTTTGAGGGATCTAAATAGACACTTCACAAAAGGAGAAATACAAATGGCCAATAAATGTATGAGGAAATGTTCAACATCATTAGCAATCAGAGAGGTGCAAATCAAAACTACCTTGAGATTTTACCTAACCCGAGTCAGAATGGCAATCATCAAGAACACAAGCAACAACAAATGCTGGTGAGGGTGTGGAGAAGTGGGAACCCTAATACATTGTTGGTGGGATTGCAAATTAGTACAATCACTTTGGAAAACAGTATGGAGGATCCTCAGATGAATGGGAATGAACCTACCATATGATACAGCAGTACCACTTCTGGGTATCTACCCAAAGAATGGAAACCAAACTATTAGACTGATGCATGTGTATCTATGTTTACAGCTGCACAGTTTGCAATTGCCAAACCAGCCAAGATGTCCACCAACAGATGAATGGATTACAAAACTATGGGATATGTACACAATGGAATTTTACTCAGCCAAAGAAGAACAAAATCATGTTATTTGCAGGGAAATGGATGGAACTGGTAAACATTATGTTAAGTGAGATTAGTCAGTCACAAAAAGTAAAAAATCATATGCTCTCCCTAATATGTGGAAGCTAGGGAGAAAATGGGATATAAGAGGGATTTCAGATGAAGAAGGATAAATCTTAGGTGAGCAAAGAAGTTGACTTAACGGGGACGAGGTGGGACACCCTAATGCACATGATGTACTTTCATGAACATATCAAAGTCAATCACTAAACTGAACTTAAGGAGGAGGGAGGGCAAGGGAGTGGGGCGGGAATTGGGAAGGGTTAAATGAGAAATGTGTGCATGTATGCCTTTACCAGCTTGTATCTAACAAAGATGTATGATTACAATGCATCAATTAAAAAAAGAAAAAAGACTATGTTGCTCAGTAATTGTCTAATGTGGCTCAATCACTTTTATCCAAATAGTTTATGAGTGATTTCAAGGTAGGTCCTCCATATTTTGCTGCTTTGGGTGTCTTATGGTATCTAGCATGGTCCTTGATGCAAAGTAGATGGACATAAGTAAGTTTTGATGGATTCATCCTATATGCACTATGCACATATTTAATGTGCATGGCTCTTGGCCATCTTGCAAGCATTATAAAGTAGGCTCCTGGAGGCTCCCGCATATACGTGCTTCCACTAGTTGCCCTGACGTACCCTCTGGATGAGTAATTTGTGAACTTTTGAAAGGTATCAGTCCATCTTTCATGGGTATTATTGTTTATGTGCCCCATAATTTAGTGGTTCTAAGAAAAGAGGTGAGAAAAGCAAGCCATGGACTTGGTGCCTGCTGTAGGTGAGCCTGTGGGAGCATTCTGCCCCCTCTGCTGGGACCGGGAGGATGTAGTAGATAGCATCATTCCAAGACCCAGAAGGGAATGTCCATTCTCTTTTGGGCTATGTGTTACTTCTTGCCCATTATGCAAATAAGGCATGAAAATAACAGACTTTTTTATTTCTTCCTTTGCAACTATGAAAACAGTGAACATATGGTTCCAACTCTGCCCAGAATAAAAAAGGAGTGATTGACATTGTCCTTTCCTGTGAGAAAGACTCTTTCTCTTACCACCTCTTAAAGATACCGTCCCACAGCAGAGCTTTGTTGACTCAGGACTTTCTGGAGAAGTTCTTATTTAAAAGCAGGGCTGGCTTTTGAGCTTGGCTGCTTACAAGTCTCAACATAAGCATTGGCTCTGCCTCCCCTCTATTCTATGCTATTTACTGAAGCCTGCAGTTTGGTTGACCTGGAGGATGGCTGGTCAAATTATGAATAATCTGACTTTATTCTTTGTAGTACCTCTTTTGTATCCTTCTTTTCCCTTTCTCCAGGCCTTTCTAGTGCCTTTTGTCCTGGGCCACCCGTTGCACTGGGATGTTTTCACACCTTCTCCAGGAATTCATAGAAGTATCCATTTGGGGTGGGCAGGATTCTATGTTCCCAGCTTTCTTACCCATTTTCTTCCCAACTTCAAAATTTATCTACCTCATGCTTTATTCCCTCAGGGCCAGTTCTCTATGGGTGGTAGTTTTAAATGGCTTCATGATACACTTCTTTTTTATACTTTTATTGGTGCAGTATAATTATAGTAAGATTCAAAGTGGTACACACACACACACACACACACACACACACACACACACACACACATTACCTGGTGCATTTCCCTTTGCATCCCTCTCTCTCCTCTCCCTCCCCATACACCTAGTGAGATTGGTAGTGAAACCTTCATATATGGACATAACATTATTTGAGCTGTTTCCTTTATCAAACCTCCTTTCCCTCCTCCTCACCTTTCTCTTCCAATCCCCTTCCATTATTCTACTAGCTTCTCTCCTTATTCATCTGAAGTCCTCTTTGTTTCCTATTTTCTCTCTAGCTTCTACATAGAAGAGAAAACATATGATCCCTGACTTTCTGAAACTGGCTGATCTTGCTTAGCACAATATTCTCTACTTCCATTCATTTTTCCTGCAAATGACATAATCTTGTTCTTTTTTATGGCTGAGTAAAATTCCATTGTATATATATAACACATTTTCTACAAACAATAATAAATGCTGATACTATCATTTAGGAACAAATAGGAACTTTTATACAGTGTTGACGGGATTGTAAATTAGTACAGCCACTATGGAGATCGGTAGGGAGGTTCCTCAAAAGACTAGGAACCATATGACCCATCTATATCACTCCTCGGTATCTTTCCTAAAGAATTAAAGTCAGCATACTATAGTGATATATGCATACACATATTTATAGCAGCACAATTTTACAATAGTCATATTTTGGAATCAACCTAGTTTATCAACAGATGATATACTTCTTAAATAGAACTCCCTGGTGAAATGCAAGGGAACACTCTACATGATAATGCTAACATGTCTTCTTCCAGTATCAATTTTATTCAATAGCAAGTAATTCCAAATATCTTAGAAAACTAAGATGAAGATTGATAAATTATGAAATAGAATCCAAGGCTTGAATGAAAGTTTAACTCACAGAATGGGATTTAATAAATTTGTGCTCTTTGTAGGATATTTTGGGCTATGACCTCTATTCTTCCATGATTTTACTTCTAAAAGCTTTGAAGGGCAAAGCTTAAAAAAACATTTTGTAAACACTCTTTGGCATAATGAGAGGTTGTGCAGAATGCAAACCAAAAGGGTCAGGGTGAGATCAGAGAATCAGTGAAACAAAGTCCAGAGGCAGAGCAGCCAAGGCCTCCGTGGAGGTTGCTGGGAGAAACCTGGATTCCAGAAAGGTAGATGCTAGACATAGGTTAGAAAGGAGTCAAGGACTGGGGAGTCAGGAAACATAGTCAAAGTCCTGCAGGCTCCTCTGCTAGTCCTATTGAATCCAACTGCTTTTGGGGTGGTTTCTCTTCTTTGTGACTTTTCAGATTTGTCTTCACGGTGAACATATATGTTTGTGGTCATTCATAAAGTCTTTCCAGGGTACTTTCTTATTTTTATATTTTTGCAGTGCTGGGAATTAAACCCAAGATCTCCCACAAATAGTGTCCCACAGTAGTGTCTACCACTGAAACACATCCCCCGTCCTTTTCATTTTATTTATTTATTTATTTTTATTTTTATTTTTTTTGCGGTACTGGGGATTGAACTCAGGGGCATTTTACCTCCGAGCTATACCCCCAGCCCTATTTTTTATTCTTTATTTTGAAACCAAGTCTCACTAAGTTGCAGAGTGCCTCACTAGGTAGCTGAGGCTGGCCATGAACCTGGATCCTCTGGTCTCAGCCTCCCGAATGCTGGGATTACAAGCGTGCGCCACCACGCCCGGCATTTTATTTTTGAGACAGGGTTTTGCTAAGTTTCTCAGGTTGGCCTTAAATGAGATCTTCCTGCTTCAGCCTCTTGAGTAGGTGGAATTATAGGCTTATGTGCTACTATGCCAAGCTCCAGGGTATTTTTCATGGAACCAATATCCATGTCTTCAATTCCTGAACACATTCTCCCCTAAAATTTCTCTTACTATGAACCTCTGGTCTGCTCTCCAACCTCCCTATTTGCCATAATCCTCCTCTCACTTTACAAAATGAATAAATACCTTGTACCCAGTTCGAGTCTTACCATGGTGCACTGTTCCATATAAACATCTTTAGGGCCCCAAATAGAGAGATTTCAAAGTGAGGAGTGAGAGAGAAGGACGATGACCCCAATGGCCGGCACCTGGGTGAGTCAACTGGTTTTCAATTCTTTACTTTCAAAAATGAAGGAGGACTGAAATGAGTTTTTGGCTCAAGGTTTAAGATAATTACAAGGACATTTTGATTATAGATTATTATATGATTTTTGACATATAAGTTAGAAGATCAAGGAATATAACTATACTCCTTCACCATACCTATGTGAATAGTTTCCTCATGCTTTTGTCTATAACAATAAAAAGTAGAAATACAATGAATTGTTGCAGGATAATTTTCAAAAGGGAAAGTTCTGATTCATATACACACATATAAAGACAATCATCCAATCTCTGACCCAGAGCCCAAGATGGCATCTGAGTGAAATACCTCTCTTCAGGTGCTGCGAGCTCAAATCAAATCTGCCATAAAAGTAGCTTCTTGATGGAAGAAAAAAAGCAACAGAAAAGCAAACAAAGCAACAAGAATTTAAATACAGCTGAAGAGACCCCAGAAAGCCAACCAGGGAGAGCAAAGGAGCCAATCTGTGCGGCAGTGGCACCATGCCGTGGAGTGGCGGCGACCCTTAAGCCACAACCTGAAACGGGGGTCCACTAACACCTCTGTGTACCCAGCGACCAGGCATGGAGTAAGGGACTCCAGAACTCCACATCCTAACCAGCAACCAGAATGCATGGTACGACCAGCATAAGCCCCAGCTGGATCACCCCAGCTCACCTCTCCCTCCAGAGCCAGAGCAGTGATCAACTGCACCACAGAGCTTCAATCAAAACTGCTACAAACGCAGTTTCTTGATGGAAGGAAAGAAAAGCAAAGCAGCAAAAGGGTGAACAAAGCAATGAAAGCAGCTGAACAGAACCCAAGGAGAACAAGGGAGCCAGGGCATGCCACGAACCAGTGGCCACCATTTTGCCATCCACCCAGACCTTCAACAACCTCGTGTGCCCCCAGCCACCAGAAGTGGAATAAGCAACTACGGAGCTCCACACCATAATCAGGCAGCATATCCCTGCAGGACTGACAGTGATCAAGAAGACCTGGGACAACCATCTTAAGCTTGTGCCGAGGACACCCAGCTCACCCTTCCTACTGGAGCCAGAGCAGCAGGGATCTGTAAGTTAAATTGCACCCCTAGCGTGCAGAGGCCCCTATACAAAGGATAGACTCAGTCACCTGCCCTTCTAGTGATTAGATAGGAACAGAAGTGCAGGAAGAACCCAGTGCACACAGGGCATAGAGACCTTCCAGGCACACTGGAAAATGCCTGGCATTTAGGCTGCACTCCAGCCACCAGCAAAGGCAGAGAGAGAGACACACAGACAGGCCCTGTGGAGAGCTCAGAGACACAAGCTTGCAGTGGGAGAGGCATCAGCAGAACTTCCAGCCTGCACTGACAGAGAGAACAAATAAGAATGCCAGAGACACACTAGAATATATAATAGAGTGAGCAGAAATTTAAAAGCTGAAAATATCCACACAGATCCAAAAGGGCTGCAGAGGCCAACTCAGCTGTGTACTTACAAACTAGCAGGGTGTGTGTGTATGTGTGTGTGTGTGTGTGTGTGTGTGTGTGTGTGTATGTGTGTGTTCTGTTTTATTTGTTTTTATTCTGTTTTCGTTTTGTATTGCCTTGATTTGTCTATGTTTGTTTGGATGATTGGTTGCTTTGTTATTTTTTGCTCAGTTTGTTGACTCTCATCCTTATCCCTTTTATACGCTTCCTTCCCTCTCTCCCATCTATATTCTTCCCCTCAACACTTTTTCATTTCTCTTTTCATTTTCCTTCTTTCCCTATCTCATATCAAGACCATTCATACTACCACACCTAAAACTCTACATTGACTACCAGAATCCTGCGACATAATCACAATCTCTAATCTTTACCATATATCACCTGAACACACTAAACCTCTTATCCCACTACCCATACCCTCTACTTTACCCTATTCTTGCATTCATCACTGTGATTTCTCACTCAACCTTTACTACTGAACACAACCTGTCCCTGTATATACCAACGGACACCTCTAAACCCCCACTGCAGAGACTGGACGAGAAAGTGTGCAAGAGTAGCAAAGATATAAATTTAAGAACAGGGAAACCATGGGGAGGAAAAATAGCAAAGAAACAATAAATCACCACAACCCCACAATAACAACTCAACAACACTGAATGGCAGAGATTACCAGAAGAACAATTCAGATCTTTAATAGTAGAAACAATACAAAACTTACAGAAAGAATGCAGAGAGAGCTGGAAAGAAATAAAGGAACAAATAAACAAAGAATCCGATATCCTGAACAGGAATCAAAGAGAAGCCTTGAAGGAAATTAAGGATGTGAAAGATGCAATAATTGAAGCGAAAGCATCAATACAAACTATAAACAGTAGATTAGACCACATGGAAAATAGAATATCACTCTAAGAAGATGACCATTCCAAAAATGAATCCATAGTACATAATCTAGAAAAATAATTCAAGAGTATGAATTGGACATTGAGGAGATCTGGGCCAATTTTAAAAGAGCTAACATAAGAATAATAGGCATAGAAGAGGGATTAGAAGTTGAAACTAATGGAATAAACAATCTTTTCAAAGAAGTAATATCAGAGAATTTTCCAAGCATAGAAAGAAAAGTTGACACACAGGTACAGGAAACATACAGAACTCCCTTAAGACAAGACCAAAGAAGAGGTTTACCATGCCACATAATAATCAAGTTGACTAATGTAGAGGCTAAGGAGAGAATCTTAAAGGCAACAAAAGTAAAAGGCCAAGTGACATTCAGAGGCAAACCAATCAGAATCACTCCAGACCTCCCAAATCAAGTCATGAAAGCCAGGAGGGGCTGGAGTAACATATTCCAAACTCTGAAAGAAAATAACTTTTAGCCAAGATTCTTCTACCCAGCAAAAATCTCAAAATTGATGGGGAAATAAAAACCTTCCATGACAAACAGAAACTGAAAGAATTTATGTCATCCAAACCAGCACTAGAGAAAATACTCAAAGAGATTAACTACAAAGAAGAACTAACAAGTAAACATCAGAATCAGAGAAACAATAATTTCCAGGAAGCAAACAACTAAGCAAAGAAGAATAAACACCACTGAAAACAGAAGTCAAAACTCAAAATGTAATGAACCTACCATATGATCCAGTAATACCACTTCTGGGTATCTACCCAAAAGAAAAAAACCAAACTATCAGACCAACGCATGTGTATCTATGTTTATCGCTGCACAGTTTACAATTGCCAAACTATGGAACCAGCCAAGATATCCATCAACAGATGAATGGATTACAAAACTATGGGATATGTACACAATGGAATTTTACTCAGCCATAAAGAAGAACAAAATCATGTTATTTGCAAGGAAATGGATGGAACTGGAAAACATTATGTTAAGTGAGATTAGTCAGTAACAAAAAGTTAAAAATTGAATACTCTCCCTAATATGTGGAAGCTAGGGAGAAAATGGGACCTAAGAGGGACTCCAGATGAAGAAGGGGAATCCTTAGGTGAACAAAGAATTTGACTTAACAGAAGGTGATGGGGGGAGGGGGGACACCCTAATGAGCATGATGTACTTTCATGACCATATCAAAGTCAATCACTAAACTGAACTTGAAAAGGAGGGAGGAGGAGTGAGTGGTGTGGGAATTGGGGAAGGGTTAAATGAGAAATGTGTGCATATATGCCTTTACTTATACTAGCTTGTATCTAACAAAGATGTGTGATTACAATGCACCAATTAAAAAAAGTGGATACACTCTGAATAAGCTCAATGGAGCTTATCAGTGCTAATTTCCTAGTATTGTATCATACTTATTCAAAATATTAACACTAGGAAAGGCTAGATCTCTATGTAGGCCTTTTTTTCTGAAACTTCTTGTGAATCTATTGCTATTTCAAAATAAAAAGTAATTAAAAACTGAAATTAGGCATAAAAAACTAAAAATGTTAGGAATTAAAAATCATCTCTCAATAATCACACTGAATATAAATAGTCTCAACTCCCCAATAAAAAGGCACAGGTGGCAAAATGGATTAAAACCCAGAACCCATCTATATGCTGCCTGCAAGAAACACACCTTACAAGCAAAGATTCCCACAAACTAAAGGTGAAGGGCTAGAGTAAGGTAATACATGCCAATGGAACTCGAAGACAAGCAGGAGTAGCAATCATGATAGCAGATAAATTAGACTTTAAGCCTAAGCTTGTCAGAAGAGACAAAGCAGGTAATTTTTTTTTTACTAGTAAAAGGAACAATCTAGCAAGAGGAAATAACAATTATCAACATCTATGCCCCAAACATAGGTGCAGCCACTTTCATAAAACAAACTCTCCATGATATAAAGTCACACATAGATCCCAATACACTAATATTGGGAGACTTCAATACTCCTCTCACATCACTAGACTGATCTTCTAAACAAAAGGCCATTAAAGATGCCTCAGACCTAAAGAATACCATAAACCAAATGGACCTATTAGACACATACAGACTCTTTCACCCAACTACAGCTGAATTCACATTTTTCAGCTGCACATGGAACCTTCTCCCAAACAGACCACATTCTGGGCCACAAAGTGAGCACTGGCAAATTAAAAAAATGTAACATCATTTCCTGCATCTTTTCAGACCACAATGGAGTGAAACTAGAAATCAACTCTAAGAAGACCCAGAGTAACCATGTAAACACATGGAGACTGAACACCACACTGCTGAATGAAAAGTGGGTCATAGAAGAAGTAAGGAAAAATTGAAAAATTCCTAGAAACCAATGGAAACAGAGACACAACATATCAATACCTCTGGGACACTTTGAAGGCAGTACTAAGAGGAAAATTTATAGCACTGAGTGCCCACATAAGAGGAACGGAAAATCACCAAATAAATAACCTAATGACACAGCTCAAAGCTCTTGAAAAACAAGAACAGTCCAACCCCAAAGCCAGTAGGAGGCAGGAAATTATGAAAATCAGAGCAGAAATTAATGAAATAGAGAATAAAAAAATATAGAAAATCAACAAAACAAAAAGCTAGTTTCTTGAAAAAATAAACTAGATAGATAAACCATTGGCCAACCTAACCAAAAGAAAGAGAGAATCAACCCAAATTACCAAAATAAGAGATGAAAAAGGCGATATTACCACCGACAGTGTGGAAATACAGACAGAGGATCATCAGAAACTATTTTGAAATACTATACTCCAACAAAATGGAAAATCTAGAAGAAATTAACAATTTTCTAGATACATATAACCTTCCTAAATTGAATCAAGAAGATATAGAAAACTTAAATTGACCAAAACCAATCAAAGAAATAGAAACAACCATAAAGAGTTTACCATCAAACAAAAGCCCAGGGCCGGATGGTTTTCCAAGCGAATTTTATAAAACATTTATAGAAGAGCTAATCCCAATACTCCTCAAAATATTCCATGAAATATAAAGAAATGGGACGCTCACAAACACATTGTATGAAGCTAACATCACATTAATACCAAATCCAAATAAATACAGCTCAAGAAAAGAAAACTATAGGCCTATATCATTGATGAACTTAGATACAAAACTGCTAAACAAAATACTAGCAATGTGCATTCAAAACCACATCAAGAAAATTATATACCATGACCAAGTCGGGTTCATCCCAGGGATGCAAAGCTGATTCAATATATAAAAAACAATCCATGTAATTCACCGCATAAACAGAATCAAAGACAAAAATCACATGATCATCTCAATTGATGCTGAAAAAGCATTTGACAAGATCCAACACACATTCACGCTAAAAGCACTGCAGAGAATTGGAATAGAAGGAACGTACCTCAACATTATAAAGGCAATATACAATAGGCCCATAGCCAACATCATATTAAATGGAGAGAAACTGCAAGAGTTCCCACTAAAAACAGGAACAAGAAAAGGATGTCCATTATCACCACTTCTGTTCAATATAGTACTTGAGACTCTAGCCAGAGCAATAAGGCAAGAGAAGGAAATCAAAGGGATAAAAATAGGGAAAGAAGAATTAACACTATTCCTTTTTTCAGATCTATACTTAGAAGACCTAACAAAGTCAGCCAAAAAAGCTTATAGAACTGATCAACAAATTCAGCAAAGTGTCTGGATACAAAGTCAATCTTAAAAAATCAGAAGCTTTCCCATATGTCAAGCATAAATCCACTGAAAAAGAAATCCAGAAAATAATTCCACTCACAATAGCACCCCCCAAAATGAAATACTTAGGAATAAACCTAACCAAAGAGGTAATAGACCTCTATAAGGAAAAGTATAAAAAGTTGAAAAAAGAAATAGATGAAGACCTTAGAAGATGGAAAGATCTTCCATGCTCTTGGATAGGCAGAATAAATATCATCAAAATGGCCATCCTCCCAAAAGTGATCTACAGATTCAATGCAATACCCATGAAATTACCAAGGTCACTCCTCACAGACATAGAAAAATCAGTCCTTAAATTCATTTGGAACAACAAAAAGCCTAAAATAGCCAAAGTAGTTCTTAGCAACAAAAACCATGCAGGAGGTATCACAATACCTGATTTCAAACTCTACTACAAAGCCACAGTAATAAAAACAGCACGGTATTGGCACAAAAACAGATACATAGACCAATGGAGCAGAATAGAAGATTCAGAAACAGACCCACATGCTTACAGTCAACTGATTTTTGACAAAGGAGCCAAAAACATACACTGGAAAAAAGATAACCTCTTTAACAAATGGTGTTGGCAAAACTGGTTAACCTTATGCAGGAAAATGGAAATAAACCCCACTTTCTCACCCTGCACAAGAGTCAACTCAGGGTGGATCAAAGACCTGGAGGTTAGGCCAGAGACCTTGCAGCTACTTGAAGAGGGCATAGGACCAGCACTTCAACACATAGGCACACGTAAAAACTTTCTCAACAAGACCCCCAAAGCACAAGTAACTCAAAGGAAGATCAATACATGGGATTGCATTAAACTGAAGAGCTTTCGTGCAGCAAAGGAAACTATCAAGAACCTCAACAGAGAGCCCACAGAGTAGGAGAAAATTTTTTCCAGCTACTCTTCTGATAGAGGTCTAATATCTAGGATATACAGAGAACTCAAGAAAATCACAGCTAAGAAAACAAATAACCCAATCAAAAATGGGCAAAGGATCTAAATAGACACCTCACAAAAGAAGAAATACAAATGGCCAATAAATGTATGAGGAAATGTTCTACATCATTAGCAATCAGAGAGATGCAAATCAAAACTACCTTGTGATTTCATCTAACTCCAATCAGAATGGCAATCATAAAAAACATGAACAACCATAAATACTGGCGAGGGTGTGGACAAGTGGGACCTTAATACATTGTTGGTGGGATTGCAAACTTGTGCAACCACTTTGGAAAACAGTATGGAGGATCCTCAGACGAATGGGAATGAACCTACCTTATGACCCAGCAATACCACTTCTGGGTATCTACTCAAAAGAAAGGAAACCAAACTATCAGACAGATGCATGTTTATCTATGTTTATAGCTGCACAGTTTACAATTGCCAAACTATGGAACCAGCCAAGATATCCATCAATAGATGAATGGATTACAAAACTATGGGATATGTACACAATGGAATTTTACTCAGCCATAAAGAAGAACAAAATCACATTATTTGCAAGGAAATGGATGGAACTGGAAAACATTATGTTAAGTGAGATTAGTCAGTAACAAAAAGTTAAAAATTTTATGCTTTCCCTAATATGTGGAAGCTAGGGAAAAAATGGGACCTAAGAGGGACTCCAGATGAAGAAGGGTAATCCTTAGGTGAACAAAGAATTTGACTTAACAGAAGGTGGTGGGGGGAGGAGGGACACCCTAATGCACATGATGTACTTTCATGACCATATCAAAGTCAATCACTAAACTGAACTTGAAAAGGAGGGAGGAGGAGGGAGTGGTGTGGGAATTGGGGAAGGGTTAAATGAGAAATGTGTGCATGTATGCCATTACCAGCTTGTACCTAATAAAGATGTATTATTACAATGCACCAATTAATAAAAAATAAAGACAATCATCAAAGCTGACATGAATTTTCTATAGATTTAAAACTGGTTATTGTATTACTAGATAATTGCCTATAGGGCAATGGAATCTAATGTGTAGAATCTTGTTTTCTAGTGAGCAGAAATCAATTGCATCTCCATTAGACAATTATTATTTTACATTATTTCAGATAAAATTTACTTACTTTCAATTTGGTACAATTTACAGAATAGTAGAATTAACTGTCAAAGACAATCAAAAGCATGTACCTCTATAGAATTAGACAATCTTCTTAGGTGGGTGGTCCTTGGGAACAACACCGAACTTTTCATTCAAAAGACACCCAATTAGCTCTTTTGCCTATGTCAAAGTCTTTCACAATATTCTTAATAGATCCTAAAGTCTGTCTTATTCTAGAAATAAGTTCTTTTATCCTGATAGATTATTTGAAATAAAACAGCCCAGCTTCCTTCATCTTATTAAAAGTATAGTTTCTTTTTTTACAGTCACATATATGCTTAATAATTATTTGGCAAAAAGTCAATAAATTCACACACACAAACGTGTGTGTGTGTGTGTGTGTGTGTGTGTGTGTGTGTGTGTGTGTGTCACTGGGTATTGAACCTAGAGGCATTCTACCTCTGAGCTACACTCCCAGCTCTATTTTACTTTTTTATTTTGAAAAGGATCTCACTAAATTGCTGAGGTTGGCTTCAAACTTGCAATCCTTCTGTCTCAGCCACTCAAATATTGGGATTATAGGCATATGCTATCATGCCTGGCTAATTTTAAACATTTTAAATGCAATAGATACCACATGTCTAAAAATAATTTTAATAATGCATGTATTTTATTTTATTTTTTTTGCGGTACTGGGGATTGAACTCAGAGGCATTCTACCTCCGAGCTACACCCCTAGTCCTATTTTTTATTCTTTATTTTGAAACTGAGTCTCATTAAGTTGCGGAGTGCCTCACTAGGTAGCTGAGGCTGGCCGCGAACCCAGATCCTCCGGTCTCAGCCTCCCGAATGCTGGGATTACAAGTGTGCGCCACCACGCCTAGCTCAATGCATGTATTTTATTACAGAGAGTTATGATAGGGTGATAAGATTTTTTATGTGAGTAAAATGTTAAGTAGGATAAAATCTTATGGAAAAGTGGGAAGAAACTAAAGTAAAAAAAAAAAGGAAGCAATGAAAAATTTCTATTGTAAAAATTGTTTTTGAATTTAAAAATTGGATAATGGTGATTACCGAATTATGTTACTTAAATTCTATTGTCTACCCTTAAAAGGATATTGAATTATTTTAGAATATTGATATTTATAATACTTTTTGTGACCCTTTCAATTCACAATGAAAATCTTTAGATGCCAACTTAAAAAGTATGAGGAGACATACAGCTTTCAAATACTTTTCAGGGAGCATGCAAATCAAAGTTTGAAAAGGAATATAAAGAAACTACCTGGCATCTAATAGTGATATAACATTTTGATTTTTTTGTGTGTGATACTGGGGATTGAACCCAGGGGTATTCTGCCTCTTAGCTTCACCCCAGCCCTATTTTATTTTTTATTTTTGAAACAGAATATCTCTAAGTTGCTGAGGCTGCCTGCAAACCTGTGATTCTCCTGTTTCAGCCTTCCAAGTCCTAGGATTACAGGCGTGTGCAACCAGGCCTGGCTACATTTTAATTTTAATAGTTATTTTTAGTATCCAATTTGCACACTATTTCCCTTTCAGTACCAATGGCAGTCACTGGTGATTGAGCAGAGAATTCTTTCTTGCAGAGTCTAAAAATGGCCTCAGTATTTCAACAGTGCTTCAGGCATCCATGACCCATGGGTCAATGTGACACATGATTTAATTTAAAAGTTTGCAAACAAAACTGTTGTCTGCAAGCTATGGTAGAGGTGCAATCATTTAGGGTGAAGTGAGAGGTGGGCATTTGGAACATTAGTGCCCCTCCTCATTTCCACAGCACTGATGAGGCAGATGGGTAGATTTTCTTGTGCTCCTTAGAGCATTTTCTAAAAATCAAGGTCCTGCCTCTCAGATTTATGGTTACAATCTACTACTCAACTCCCAGCTTTCTGGTCCTGACTCCACAGAATGAGAGTACTCAAGGTCTCCAAGGATGGCATTTGACTTACCCTTCTCCTCCCGATTTGTTCCCCTGGGGCTCAATTTTGCTCTGTGAAACTGGAGGCAAAAGTAGTTCTTGGAGAATTGGAAGTAGTTTGAAGCTTCTGGATACGGTGTTCTACCTGTCTGACTGTTCACATTTGAAGGGAGGCTGACTGATGACAAAGCCAAGAACAGACTACATTCTTTAAAGTTTGAACCTGGTGCCTCTCCACCCCTCCTCTACTCTGTCAATAGTGAATCCACCTCCAGTGTTTCAGTGCCCTCATCTACAAACCGAGCCTATTTCTTACTTTTAGGAAATCTCAAAAGGCTAATAAGGTTATATACATTTAGTCTCCAGTTAAAACCAGATGTCCTGTAAACCTCTCATACTATATCCTTTTGCTGCTAGAAAAGGACTAAATATAAATAGGCAGTTGGGTCTTGTCCACTTGGACTTGGGTGGAAAACACAGAGATCCAGAGAGATATTAAGAGAAATAGTGCAGGGATAAGTTTCCACAGAAACTAGGCATTTGTGAGTGGACTTCTTATAAAAATTCCTTATCATTAATAGAACAATATGCATTTTATATCATAAGTATGAAAATACATATTTTCAAATACATTTATATAATGGAAACAATTATTCTTGGAATAAGTAAAAGATATCCTAAGTACACAACCCCCCCAGAGGCATCATGAATAATTAAAAATTCAGAAATTGTGATTGGTTATTATAGATTATCCTTGCATTTTAAGCTCTCTTAAATGGACTTGCTCTAGGTATATAAATTTGTACAGAAAAACTGAGTTGTAAGTCGAATAAAAAGATTAGTTCCTAAATTCATGAGAGTGACCTTGTGACTATGCATGCTTATGTGTGAACAAATGCATTCATGTATGTGTGTGCGCGTACGGGGGAGGTAGAGAGTGGTCTATGAAGGCACTTCATCTTTTATTGTTTTATTTCTTTTACCATATAGAGAGTCATATATGAAAAAACCATTTGCTATGTAATTGCTTTTAAAATTATTTTTATATTTCCTCAAATAAAATTTATTTTAAAAACTGCTCAGTCAGTTGTGATGAAATCCCGCATTTCTAGAAGTCCACCATGCTTTGTCTTTCCAGCCTGTCATTTACTGGAGTCATCTTCTTAGCTCTTTCTCTAACTATTTAACTCCATACTTTGCCTTCTAATTTTTATTTTTTATATCCCCTTTGGAAAATTGATAATATTTCTCTTGTAGAGGAATTTCAGCTATCAGCAAGACTTCAGCCCCATAAATCTGAGCTTCTGTGAAGGCCTTGTACCTGGCTTCCTTTCTGGAGAAGGTTCAGAAGCAAATGGCTACCTTAGGCTAGAACAGTAAATCTTGTGCCTCTAAGGAAGAGGGTCCTGCTCATGCAAGTAGACATGTGAATGTAGGCATGTGAATGTAGTATTATTACTCTTTCAGGTCTAAACTCCTGAAGTCTTTTGGGGCTGAGTCTGGAGAATGTGAAACTCTCATCCTTTTAATGTCCACAGGGTTGGTCCGACTCTTCTGAGTTAACTTTGCTTGTATTTAATAAGAATTTTAAAAAGTGCCTTTGCAAAAGCCATCTTTAGAATGATAGATACATGGAGGGATGAATCTGGTCGTAGCAAACAATGGTTTAGAAAGGTGCTGCCTCTAAGGGAGGGGGAGTGGCAGGAGTAGATAACCTCTCAAAGTATCTTCACAGATAAGTCATTTTAGGGTTGGAAGAGACCTTAATGGAAAATAAATTCTCTAATACAATCTCATTATATAAATGAGAAAATTTCAGCACAAAGGGTGATGTGACTTTCCTCAGTTCACACTCATTGCTAGTTTGTGGTCAGTGAGGGTTCTGGACATAAATATGACTCTAAAGAGACAGGATTTGTGGACCCATCTGTTACCTCTGCACTTTTTGAATTTAGCAGAACCCATTGTGTCTATATTAGCAAAACTATATTAGTATGGGCTGTTAACTGGGATGTGGAAACAACCTCATTAGACAGAAGTGGACATTACAAGGGTACGTGTTAAAATGAGTTTTCTCAGCTGTAAAATTAGAGTATTGCAGCAGATGAACTTTAAATCCCTTCTTCCTTAAAACTAAGTTTTAAAACTCCTGCTTTTGTGATTGAGGATATAGGCAGAGACTTCTTAGGCCCACTTTTTTGTGACAAGGAAGTACTTGAGTTGGAGTCTATAGAACAAATCCTACTTCTGCCACCTATTTGTTTTCTCACTAGCATTGGGATTAATCTCTCTAAATTTAGTGTTTTTTCATTTGTAGATTGAGAGTAATGATGCCTGCCTTACCTTCCCTCTAATCAGCAGATTTGGAAGGCTGGGGAGGGTGTGTGTATGTGTGTGTGTGTGTGTGTGTGTGTGTGTGTGTGTGTGTGTGTATGTGTGCATGTGTGCATGCCTGTATACATGTAACTCTGGTTCCAATTGCTAGAGCTGTGATTTTTTAGGGGAAGAGATCAGAAAACCAAGGACAAGGTGTCAGTCAGATGTTAGAGCCAGTTAACTGTTTCTTTAGCTCTGTGCCTTTGATTTTTTTTTTTGCCTTTGATCTTAATTTGTGTGTGTGTGTGTGTGTGTGTGTGTGTGTGTGTGTGTGTGAACTCTCTTTGTGTTGAAATTGAATCCCTCCCTACACGATGTATGTACAAGGGGAGGAAAGGGTACAGAGCTATGTGCAAGTCGCCTCCCTCTAGCTGGCCAAGTGGGTAACTTCTCTGTGAGGAAGAGAAAAACCCATAAAGCCCATACTTCACTTTTCTGAGTGACTCTGCAAAACTGAGAACACAGAGAACAGGGTTAGGAGTCAGAGGACTTGAGTTGGCTTGGGAAATGTGGTAAACCTATATAAATTCTAATTTCCACCGAAAAAATTCCCTCAGATGAAGATGATGTTAGTCATCTCTTTGGATAGACACGGAGCTCTGGGTTTTAGCCAGCCTGTGACAAGACCATCTATAAGCCATACCTTGGTGGGGGTTGTGGGTGTGTGACTTTTTAGTTTTTTTAACCAGTGTTGTTATTTACTTGGAATAAACTTTTAGACATAAGCTTCTTTCTTATTGAAACTTTACTGTGATGTAGACTCCAAAACTGACATACTAAATTGAAGGTCCTTCTCTCCTGAAAATTAACCTTCAATTATGCATTCTTCTAATTATGTACTTCTTTATGCTTTTAAAAAAAGAGACTGAGCTTTGCCACTCATTTTCCATGCTCATTAAGGATCTCTCTCCTTCAACACCTCAATTTGAATTGGATTTGATTTTGGAAATTAAGGAGGCAAAGAAACTGTGAAAAGCAAGGTTGTTATCCTGGTGCACTGGACAAATGTCCAACGCAGTGATATCGTATGCTGGTCACACTGCTCCTGTGTTCTGCATGCAGGGCTGGTTCCCTGATGGCTCTTCAGGGGTGTTAGTTTTATCCACAATGCCCCTGGCTGCTCAGTCAGAATTAAAGTTGTCTCATGGGGGATGGGAGTGTGAGCAAGCATCCTCCTATGTAAGGAGGATGGGTTTTAGCCAGCCTGTGTAAGCTGATTTTCACAAAGTGCAGCTAGGTAATGCTTGTCTCTTCATCTGAGAAAGGACAAAAGGTTCTCATGAGTTTTCTCTTCCCCTAGTTCATGATCCAATGCCTGGTTTCCTTTTGGGTGGACACTTTTCCTGCAGGTAACTCATGAATAAATGTGCTACTGATGTGACTGCTGGTTGAGAGGTGGAATTGTGTGATCAAAATCTACTTACTGTGATGCTGGGCATGGTGGCACACACTTGTAATCCCAGCATTTGGGAGGCTGAGACTGGAGGATCCGGGTTCGTGGCCAGCCTCAGCTACCTAGTGAGGCACTCCGCAATTTAATGAGACTGTTTCAAAATAAAGAATAAAAAACAGGGCTGGGGGTATAGCTCAGAGGTAGAATGCCCCTGAGTTCAATCCCCAGTACTGCGAAAAAAAAAAACAAAAACAAAAACAAAACAAAAAAAAAAACCCAAAATCTACTTACTGTGTTCTGCTTCCCCATACTTTTCTGAAGTTGTTTTTTGAAACAAATATTAGCAATTTTATATGTTCATCAATTTGCTCCTCTGTAAAGTAGAGATGCTTGTGGTCTGCCCTTATAAATTTGTTGTGAGTAATAAATGACAAAATCCTTAATATTAAAACATTTGTCTCCCCCTAGCCTGAACCCTTGTTAGTAGAGGGGGCACCCTTCACCCACTCCTCTAGAGTTTCTGTACTGGTAAAGTGGGGCAGGACAAAAGAACTGAAGACTGACACTAATTCATCCACTCACTCCTTCAGCACACCAATACTCATTGAACTCTTACTAAAGGTCAGAATTATTCAAGGCACTAGAGACTTTGCCATGGACAGGAAAGATCTTACACCCTAGAAATCAGTAAAACTGTTCAAATTATGATATGTGCATGTACAAATATGTAACAGTGAATCTGTTATGTATAACTACAATGCACCAATTAAAACTCTTAAAAATAAATCTTTCTTTGAAAAAAGAAACCTATATTATAAGGAGAACACCCCCCCCCCCACACACACACACTTGAGCAATGAGCATTGTGCTTCATGTACTAGTAAGTGCATTGAAGAAAATAGTTCTTCGAATGGTAGCAGGCCTGGCCACAGAGCATCTCATGACAGAATGAGCAGGTGGGAGAGTGAGAGCAAGCAAGATGGGAGTCTTGTTTTTTTTGTGTGTGTGTGTGTGTGAATTACTCATGGAAATGACATTCCATCACTTTGCGTTTATTTATTAGTAACATGTTTCTAGCTCGAGCCCACATGAAGGGAGAGGGGCGTGAATACCCACAGGCAGGGACCAGCAGGGCTGTCCTGAGCTGGGCTGAGACAGCTAGGCATTTTTGTGTGGATCAGTTTTTGGATGTGAGCCATGTGAACAAGTGCTTGGGTGAGCTGGCTCTCTGCAGTGGAACTGTCCCTGAAGGTTAACAGTTGAAGGCTTTCTGCTGATAATGCTTTCAGCTACTGGGGTAATAGGTCCAACAGTGAAGAGGGATTGGAGAGGCGTATCCACACACCCGCCACAAGCCTCATCCCACATTCAGAATACAGACAACCATGTTCTTAGAGTCTGGCTGAGTAGCACATTCTGTTGGTCCAAGTGTGAGCAGAGGAAAGGGAAAGACGGACTGTTTCTTTTTGGTATTCACCAGGAATGGTTTCGTTCCTTCCTTTATTTTCCTCTTTTTAGATCCCTGAATTGGAACTATCTCTGAATGCTAAATAGAAATGCTACCTGGAAATAAAGCTGTGCTGCATGAATCATCTTGTAAGTGCAAGGCTTCTGGCAGTGGCTCATTTGGACATGCTGCTCTCAGGGGGGTCTTTGGAGTTACACCTCAGCAGGGCAAGCACAGCATTTCCCCACCATTCCTTCCTTATCATCCATCTCCCACCCCTTCTTTTCATTCTTTGCAAACACATTCTTTGGACAACTTGAATTGTGGGATCCAAGAAGCCAGTAGAGTGAGGCACCTTCTTTAAGTTTCCCTGGAGACAGACATGAGTTTTTTTTTTCTGCAAGTGCAAGAGTGTACTCAGAAGAATGGATGGGGTAAAAGAAAAGGCTATGTGATAATGAGATCTCTGATGGCCTCTAACTGTAGTCTGATCCTCGAGGGAACTCTGGAGCAGAAAGCACACCACAGAGTTTGATCCCAAAACAAAACAAGGGGTCCAGTCTTTTGTACCTATGTACAAATCAGTCAGTCATTGGCTAAGGTATGCAGGGTGGAGGTGCTTGGGGTGGGACAGGAGGCTAGCTCTTTGTTCTATATTTTCCCAAGAATGGGACTGATACAATTTATCAGTCAACACTCTCATCTCAGTAGCTGGGGAGATGGATGCACTACCAGGAAAGGACCTGGGGAAAGGGGCTGGGTGAGGCCCCAGTAGCATCTGCCGCAGTTTTTCCTGTGTCTTTTCTCTAACGTTTACTCCCAAGGCCAGTTTTCTTTTATGGAGTAATGGAGACTGGAATCCACATCAGGTGGACTCCAGTTCTCAACCCTTGAGACTGGCTGCCTTGAATGAATTATTGAACTTTTTTTTTCTTTTGTGGATCTAGGGATTGAATCCAGGAGCATTCTACCTCTAAAATATATCCTCAGCCCTACTTCATTTTTTATTTTGAAACAGGATTTCTCTAGGCGAGTGAGGTTCTAAGTTGCTGAGGCTATCTTTGAACCTTCAATCCTCCTGTCGCAGCTTCCCAAGTATTGGAATTATAGGCATGCATCTTCACCCCTGATGAATTATTGAACATTTAAAGCCTCAGTTTATCCATGTGAAAAATGGGTATGATTACACTTACCCCAGAAGGATGCGGTGAGGACTGAATGGTGGCACTTGTAAAATGCTCATCAAAGTGGCTCCTCTTTCCTTTACCTCACTTTTCTCCTTGGTAGCTGAGCAGAACAACCTATTCTTTCCCCGCACAGTCCTTCAGGGCTTGGAAGGCTGTTATGCTGTGGCTTTTATCTTTACCTATTCTGGTTGAATACCCCTTTTCCTTTTGCTCATACAATAGCTCTCCAGTGTCTGCAACGTGCTCACGATTACAGTTTGTTACCAGTCCTCTAACAAAGTGGTAGCCAGAGTTGAACATTGGCTTTCTCCCTGGTGATCTCACAGTGCCCAGGAAAACAGAACTCCATTGTTTTCTTGGGCATACATGAAACTCCTCAGTGATACTATCCAAGATTACATTTACTTCTTTGACAATTTAGAGGCTGCAGTGATAAATAGTAAGATTTAGAGCTCTTCAGGACATGCCAAAGTATTGCTCTGACCCTTTCTCAGATGTCTAGAGACCTTTGGGCTCTCCTTGCTCAGGCAGCTGGGTTTGCCTATCAACCCAATAGCACAAATTTCAGGGCCAGCTTCTGTCCTTCATGGATTTAGGTGTATCAGCCAGGCTGTGGAATCTGCATCAAGAAGAATCCACGGTGATGACTTCACGGAATCACTGGAAGTTTTCAAGCTAGGCAAGAGGACCTAAGGGATTCTGGTATGCTTCTTAGAATCTCAGGTGTGGGCATACATAGTTTACACAAGTTCCTCAGATAATTTTCTAAGCTGTTGCTCCACCATGAAATTCACTGCCCTGCAATTTCTGTTCGTGGAAACGGAAGCTTTTCTACCTCAGTCTAATCCACCTGCAGATGGACCAGATGTTGTTATAAATCTCCTGAACACATCTAATTTTTGCAATGACTCTAAAGCCTTAGGTCTCTCCAATTATGAGTGGCATTTCTAGTCCTCCGATCTTGTTGATTTATGCTTGCTTCTCCCTGTTCCATTATCTCCTCATCCCTTTGCCAGATGCCTGGAACCTGGGTGGGCTGCCTGAATATACATGCCTTTCTTTTCCTGTCAACCCCTCCAGGTCCATCCCAGGAGGGGAGCCTCTCAATTTTCAAAGAATAAACCTGTATAAGTTGCAACATTTAGAGAGCAGTAAATTTTTATTCTGAGTGCACAGGCATGCCTGTGTGCCTATGTCTGAAATCTATGCCCAAGTGAGGATGACAGAGCCAACACACCAAAGGAAAGGGCCTTTTGCTTTCTAGAATCAAGATAACAAGAGGGAAAGACATGCTTAGGAAAGCGAGGGAGGCATCAAATTGTTGGGAGAAATCCAATAGAGTTAAGTAAAGGGAGAAAGCTGGGCAGAAGTGTCTCCACAGTTTGGTTTAGCAGAGACAGGGTGATAATGGGGAGCAGGATTTTGAGAGCTGTGGAATGTTAGGATGAGCTACCCTTCTTGGTAAAGTCTCTTTGATTCTCTTTGGGGAAATGGAAGGGATTCCTGGCTCCCCCCTTACCATCTGGCCACTGAATATTGTTTTCTTGGACATTGCATTGTATTTCCTCTGTCATACCCAGAGAAAATAGAAGAGTAAGAGCTCTGGAGAAGAACTGAAATTAACATTCTGAGAAATTTTCTGAAAACTTGTGAATAAAAACAAAGCTCTTTCAACCAACAGTCAATGAACTCACTAGCCAAACCCAAACAGAAACCAGATGCGCAGAGATGGTAAAATAACTGGACTGAAATTCTGTGTGTTGGTTCTAGCCCTTGTAGATGTGACTGAAACTGGGAGTAGCAGAGATCAGCCTGGGGACAAAACTAATTACCATGGAGGGAACATGGGATTGCTAATAAGCAAAGGACGATCCCTGAGTCCTCATGATTGGGAATAGAAGAATCGTATGAACAATTAAAATCCACTGAGAGTCCTTCATATGTATTTAAGCCTCCTCTCCAAATTAACAAAGGAAAAACCAAAATGAATATGATGAAAGAAAGGTACTGAAGGAATCTCCATAGAATTCATTGGTCTGTCTGATTAGTCAGGTAATGTGCTCAGTCAGAAAGAGAATCTGAATCCTTTTAACTAGGAGTGGAATGTTGCTGCTGGAGTGTTAAAGGGAGGTGGGGTGAAGGAAAGGATGGGCTCATGCAAAGAATAAGGAGGCATTCTGGGGCTTGTAACAATGGGGAAAATGTGTATTCAGAGATAGAAGGGGAAGCAGAGCATGAGGCCTGAGCTGAGAAGAGGCAGAGAGACCTATCCAGGGGTGTCCAGAGATGGGGAATTCAGTCCAAATCAAACAGATGAGCCACTGCCTATGAGAAGAATTTTAATGTGGAAGCCAAGGCAAGCCGATTTAAGATTCAGTAGCAAAAGCCCTTCTCCAGGGACAGAAAAAGCTGTCACAGAGATGGAGGTATCGTGACATGAACAATCATTCCCCCAATTTCAGGAGAACTCACTTGTGAGCTAGAAAACAGGCAACACAAAAATCTTTTAAAAGAGTTTGCTTAATGCTTTCAAACTGTGCTAGGCTCCTTATGTGTTGTGACTTTGCCCCATTGGGATGGGATTAGGGCCTTAGGTTCTAAGCACATCCTGCTGAGAACGCACATGGGGGAAGTCATGAGAGGTCTCATTCCACACACATTGTCTTTGCTGGGGCATTTACTCTCCACTTTCTTTCTTGCCACTTCTATTTCCTTTCTATCCTTGGATGATGGCAACATGGTATCCATGGCGACAGTCACAAGAAACGTGCTTGAAGAAGTCTTTGGGATTTAGAGGGGCTGTTTTCATCACAGCTTTTATTCAGCCAAAGCACTTTGCAGAGCTAACATGAAACTGCTTCATCTGTTGGTATGAGTCTCATCTTTTTACTCCATTTGTTTTCTCTAATGAACAGAAACGTGATCGACACCCAAGGTGCTCACTTGTGGAAACACCTTGTAAGTGGCATGCACTACACTAGGATAGTGCGCTTTGGGTAAGGATAGAGGAGACAAACACATAAAGGTAGTAAATAAATGACAGGAGGGCCTACAAATGGCCAAAGGTGGCTCATTTGATCCTAAATTAAACAAAACTGCGGCCATGAATTACACAGGACATTTTGGTGGTGATGGAAGGCATATGCAATGGTGGTCCTATAAGATTATAATGAGCTGAAAAGCTCCTGTCACCTAGTGCTTTTGCTATACCTTTTAAAATATTTAAATTTATTTAGATACACAAATAATTATTGTGTATTCAGTGCAGTGACATGCTATACAGATTTGTAGCCTAGGAGTAATAGGCTATCCTATTTAGCTTATGTGTGCAGTAGGCTAGACCACCTAGGTTGGTGTAAGTGTACTCTACAGTATTTGCAAAACAATAAAATTGCCTATTGACAATGCATTCTCAGAACATGTCTCCATCATTGAGAAATGCACTGATGAATATTAGCTCTCTCATACATGAGGGGGCTGGTACTTGTAACCCTCAATGCCATTATGGCCCATGAGGACACAGGCCCAGTGTTGCCTAATCTTCCAAGAGAAACTGAGTCAGTGTCCACAAGTCAGAAATCACCTTATGAGTCATTTACTCATTCAGCAAATATTTACCAAACACTTATGCCATCCCTGGGGTACAGTAGTCAACAAGACCCAAAAGGTCTTTGCCTTTCTGGGATTTTATAGGGATACATGCTGTGAAGGAATGGAACAGGGTAATGGGGTGGAGAGGGTATGTAGGGCAGCCTTTCTGGAAGGTTGAGCAATAGGCCTAGTGAGAAGACGCCTGTCATGTGTAGACCTGAAGAAAGATGTTTTAGGCTGTGGGAAAAGGAATTTTGGTGGGGTGGGTGGTGGGCAGAAAGCAGGGTGGGAAAATGGAAAGGATGTCAAGGTTAGACAAGACAGCTGTCATTTGCAACAACCTGGAACAACCTGGAGGACATTATGCTAAGTGAAATAAGCCAGGAACAACAAAGAAAAGCACTGCAGGATCTCACTTACATGTGAATTGTAAAAAGGTTGTACTCATAGAAGCAGAGAACAGAATATGATTGCCAGAGGCTGGTGACAGCCTGGGAGGCAGGAAAAGTGGAGTAGTTGACCAAAGAGCACTACATTTCTACTAAAGGTAATGAGCTTTGGCAATCTATGGTACAGAGTGGGAACTATCATAAATAATAATACATGTGTATTTCAAAATTGCTAAGAGAGTATATTTTAAATGTTTTCATCACAAAAAATGATAGGTAGGTGAGGCGATAGATTTGCTAAATAGCCTGATTTAGTTATTCCACATTGTAAACATACATCGAACACTACATCATACCATATAATTTTATACAACTAGTATTTGCTAAATAAAAATAAAATTAGAAAAGTCATCTTCCTCCAAGTGCTCCTGTCATTTTTTGGGGGGGTGTTAATGGCCTTCTCCACTGGCTTCGTGGAGGCCAGAGGTGTCGAGATCCAATGGTTTTGTGTTGCAGTGAGGCAGGGGCAGAACAAGCTGCCCTGGGTTTTGACCCATTTTTCCTCAGGCATGTGGAGACCTTCCCTCAGACTAGCTTTCCATCCTTCTTAACTTCTTCTCATGAGATTTGTTTGTCAGGTTCTGACATGTGGCCTGTCAGCTGTAGAGCTTCTGATGGCTGTCATGTTGTCTCAGAAGGAGAAACTATGGGCCTCTGGGACAGCTCCATTTTGTCTTTCTGGCTTCTATTTTATGCAAGTGACTTTTCTTCAGTTGCCTATTATTTATGATTCCAGATCACTACGCAGTCTAAAAAGACATGAAGCTGGCTTGTGAATGGAGACAGCAGTTTGGGAGAGGTCAGTCAGCAGAGCGACAGAGTAAAAATCACCTCACATAGGCACAGGCCACAAATCAAACCCAGAAGCTCCCCTGCCTGGGGGCAGAGGTGGGTTCTCTGGGCCTGTCATCCTCAATCAGACTATCTCTATCAGAGAGCTAGGTCAAACCCAGTTTCTCAAAAAAAAAAAAAAAAATCACACTTATAAGAACCATATGTGTACGCAAAAGCATATTGCTATCTTTTCTCCCCATGGCTAGTAGAATTTTTCTTGGAATCTTTCCCAGTTGGAAACAATGTAAAACTCAGGGGTGGAGGACTACTTTTTATGCAGCACAAGTCCAGCCAAAGAGGGATTCATGGCAGGAATGAACTGTGGCCTTCTCAACAACAGTCCCTTTTAAACTGATGGCATTTAGGGACCTACTGATCATTGTAATGAGCCAGGCAGTTCCAGAGTGTAAAACAGTCCTAGATGTTTCATGGCCCTAAACAAGAAGAATATCGTAACATTTTTTTTTACCAAGTTCCCTTTCCTCCCCACTGGTATAATTGTAAATCAGAATTCTCAAGGTCCCATGTCTGAAACCAGCCATCCTGACCATTATTGATTGTAACCTAAACAATAAAGATATGCCCTTCTCCACTGACTTCTTTCCTGGGCTTTTGAGAGACAATATCTATGTCTATATTGTTATTCTTGCTTTTGTGATCCTTAAAAGCATAATCTAGGATTAAGGGAAAGTATAAACTTCTCAATTCTCAAAAGCCAGCAACACAAGATCTACTTAATATTAAACTCTATTAATAATCCAGAAGACCAGATTTAGAATTACATGAGCCAGAATGGCATTTTAGAACCTTGGTTTTAATAGAGAACAGCCACCGATAAGACAAAACACATACTATTCATCAGTGGTTTTCAGAGTGTCATGCCCTGGACACTAGCATCAGGAGCAGCTGGGGATGTGTTAGCAATGCAGATACTCAGGCCCAACCCAACTCTGTGGAATCAGCAACTCAAGGGAGGAGGTTAGTGCTCAGCAATGGGGTTTTAGTAAGTTCTCTGGTGATGCTGATATATGCTAAGGTTTGAGAACCACTGCTACCTGGCAATAACATTTCAATATTAAATAATGTATTAATTTTATATTAATTTAATAAATTTATTTAGTAAAAAATCCAATGTTTTTCTTCTGTTAGTGTATTACTTATGCACTCTGGCCCATGAGCCAATCCCCAACTTTGATGGGAAGCTAGACTTCTCTCTTAACATAGTAAAAAAACCTGGATATAGTGTGCAGTTAAACAGAACCTCTACAGAATGGTGCCACACTATTTCTCCTGGTTTCCAGGCAGAAGACCTCTTGGTGGGGAAGGAGATTTGTTTGACTTTCTTTTCATCATTTCTTGCCACAAATACCTCACTTTTCCCTTTTTAAAATGCAGAAAGACGCTGGGTGTGGTGGTGCATGCTTGTAATCCCAGTTCTTAGGAGGCTGAGACAGGAGGATCTGAGTTCACAGCCAGTCTCAGCTACTTAGTGAGGCCCTCTGCAGCTTCATGAGATCTCGTTTCAAGATAAAGACTAAAAAATAGGACTGGGGGTGTATCTTGGAGGTAGAATGCCCCTGGTTTCAATCCCCAGTACCGAAAAAAAAAATGCAGAAAGAGAATCATTGTCAATTCTAAGGAGAAAGCAAGGTGCCAAGGACAGGTATGGTTAAGATACAAAATTTATTATTGGTGATTCCATTGTGTTTTTATTTAAAATAATGAGAACAAATTTGTGTTACAAAATGACACAATTTGAATTGTTTCATTTAATTCAAATAGTTAATATTAATGATTAAATGTCATTTCATTCAGTCTAATTTGAATCTTCACTAATAGACAGTATATATTATTTTTTAAATGGTGAAGTTTATTGTTGAAATTAAAACAAATTGCCTCTGACAGGAGACAATTTAATAATTATGTTATACTAATAGTGAGGGATGGGGGTAGAGTTACCAGAATTCTGCCAGGGAAGAGTGGACCCTGAGCCTCTTCTTCCTCCTCCTTGAAACTACTGCACATATATATGATTAATATTGAAACACCTGTGATACAAAGTGGCATATTTTTTGGTAGACATCATATGTCTGAAATTCATCTCAATTTTTTCTCCTTCTGGTAACAGTTCTCTACTTTTCCTTTAGGAAAGCACCCAGCCCATGCCCATTCTAACCTATTTTCCTGGCTTGTACTGACAGTACGTATATTTTTATCTTCTGCATTCTTTTAAAAACATACTGTTTTAATTGATGCATTGTAATTATGCATCATAACGAGGTTTAAAGTGATAGAAACATACATACACATGGTATGTTTCCCTCTGGATCCCACCTGGTTCCCTCCCTCTTCTCATACATATTATAAGATTTGCATTGATAACTTCATATATACATGTACATAAGTACTATATCTACATATATAGTATTATTTGAATTACATTTGTCTATATTCTTGATGTTTTGACATCTGGGGGCCTCAATGCTTGGGGAGAGACTTTCCCTCCCAGGGTCAGCTAATTCTTAGAGATAGCAAAAGACTCTCCAAGGAGAATGCCTTTCATGTACAAATACAACGGAACGACCCAGAACCCATACTCAAGACCTCTGCTTGGGTTTTACATGGGAGAAGGCAGTATTCCTCTGCTCTGGTCATCCCAGGGCCAAGTACCAGATAATCAGAGACCAATCTATAGTCCGGAGCCCACTGAAATTATTTGAACTAGCCAATTCTAAGCTGCTTAGTCTGTCTTGACTTTCCCATGGAAACCACCATAAAGACTCCTGCCCATGTTTTCCCTAATAATGCTCTTTCTGCTTCCTGACTGACCTTGGTGCTTCCCATGTGGCTTTGTGTGGCATGGCCTGCCCCTTTCTTTTGGGTACCCTGAGTAACAAATTCTCTTTTCAATGACAGTCTTCTCCTGATCTGTTGGCCTTGCTATGCCTGAATAATAATAAGATCTACATTTTAAAGCCATGAATTTATGATAGCATAGTGAGCAGCTATACTGTGGATGTCAGGAAGGGCTATTTTCATGAATATTTTTGTGGTGATAGAGAGGGGGCCAGAGAATGCCTCTTACTAACTTTCCTTTTGCTTTTTGTTCTAAGTGTGTTAATGACCAGCAAAATCATGAATCCTGCAAAGATAGTGATAGGTAACTATGGTTGGGAGCCTGTACTTTTTGTTGGACTTGTTGTATTTTATCTTTCAGTTTTGGGTAGTGGTGGTGTGGATGTGAAGACAGTTCTAAATAGGCACATATGGTAAGACACAGGTTTTATGGTTCTGTTTTTTACCCTAGAAGTTCTCTGAGGGTACAAGCATGGTAGAAAGGGATTGCATCACTCCTTTTCATCTGGAGACCCTCCTATGCCCCGTCTTCTCCCTAGCATCCACATATTAGGGAGAACATATGCTTCTTAACTCTTTGTGACTGACTAATCTCACTTAACATAATGTTTTCCAGTTGCATCCATTTCCCTGCAAAGAACATGATTTTATTCTTCTTTATGGCTGAGTAAAATTCCATTGTGTACATA
>PVLC010016309.1:0-35232 GCA_004027655.1 Graphiurus murinus
TCTTTTTTGCGTGGTGGACCTACCATGGCGAGCTGGGACTGGACCTCAATCTCCAGGTTTTGCAACACACGCCTCAGGTCGGTGACCTCGCTCTTGCTGGACTGAAGCTGCTCTGTGTTGGTGCTGATCTCCTTTCTGAGCTCCCCACTCTGCAACGACAGAGGCACTAGCGCTGAGCTGGCTGTGCGTCTTTGCGAGAATGCACGAAAGCCTTTTGTTTTTGTGTTACCTTTTCAATAAACCAGGCTTCCGCGTCCTTGCGATTCTTTTCAGCGATGCCTTCATACTGCGCCCGCATGTCGTTGAGGAGCCTGGTGAGGTCCACTCCTGGCGCAGCATCCATTTCTACACTCACCTCGCCTGGGCCACCTGCCTGGAAACTTTGGAGCTCCTAGGGACAGCAAGTGAGGAACAGGGGTGCAGGGGATTGCCTTTCTGAGCCTCTCCCATCACAATGATATTAAAAATTACGTTTTTGATTGACTTGGTATAAAGACAAATGTATTAACAAAATATATTAAGACATTTAAAACCCAAGCAGTCATATTTTTTTCTTCTGATTTTAAAAGAACTTAAGATATTTTCACAGGATCCGTAAATTACCATAGGCCCTGTGTGTGGGCTTATGGGCCAAGAGGATTAGTTGGTGGTTGGCCTTGCTTCTAGAAGGTCCACAGCCTTTACAGGAAGGGGAGGCTTGCTTGGTGTGCAGGTTGCTGGAGGGTATCAACTACAGCTGCCAGACTGAGAGCTGCAAGCAGTACCGAGGCTGGCACACAGTGCCAGTCATGGAAAATACAGTAGAGACTTCTTTAGAAGCCTCTTGCCAATGCCCATTCTGCACACCAGCCTCTGATATACACTGTGGCACGTCAGAGTTCCCTGTGTATATTATACGGAGTATAACTAGTTTCTGTAACATAAATAGCATTATACATTATTGGTAGACTTGTTTTTTTTTTAACTTTTAAGATACCATATATGTATATATATATATTAAAAATTACAAAATCAAGATTATTAAAATTGTTATTGTCATTACCTAATAATGAAAATGACAAAATCAGAAAGTACCTCTAATTTGTTAAAGCTTAGCAGGAACCATCATCAGTACCAGAAGAAGAAGCAGCAGCAACACACACACACACACACACACACACACACACACACACACACACACACACCAAATGGCCACTTTGATAGGCCATGTTTTAATTCTTGATTTGCAAATCTGAAATTGTAATTTTAGGGTCTGGGAGAGAAAAAGCAGTTTCTCACCTCCTCGTGGTTCTTCTTCAGATAGGCCAGCTCCTCATTCAGGTTCTCAATCTGCATCTCCAGGTCGGCTCTGGCCAGGGTCAGCTCGTCCAGCACCCTGCGCAGGCCGTTGATGTCGGCCTCCACAGTCTGGCGCAGAGCCAGCTCGTTCTCATACCTGAAAACCAGTTTAGAGAGTCAGCACAACCACTGGACAAGGCCACTGTCGTCTTCAGGGCTGTTTAGTGCATGGATCTGTGCAACTGTTTACAGATAGCGGCCTTATACAGTGTATGGTGCAGTTTTTGCTTTTGTGACCTCTCTCTCTCTCTCTCTCTCTCTCTCTCTCTCTCTCTCTCTCTCTCTCTCCTATCATAGTTTACAGTTGGAGAGAAGAAAAATTACAAACTACGAGGTGATTCTTTTCTACCAGTGATGAACCCAATAGCATGCAACCTCAGGGAACAGGTTCCCTTTGGCTGGCTGCTGTGGCTTTGAACAGCAGCAGCCTGTCTCTCTCCATGAAGTTTCTAATGGCACCCTAAAAGCAGTTGAAAATAAAACAATAGTTACTCTTTTTGCTTAATTTTCTTCATGATTTAACTTAAAACATCGATACTTCTTCAGTAGCTTTTACCAAGATTTTATAGTTTCAGGAACTCTGCAACTTCCTGTGTGGAAATTTTGTGATGCAAAAAGTAAATTAGTTTTCATGAGTTGTATATGTCATCAGGAAAACAATTGTTTCATTTAGACCCTTGGCAAAGCCATATTAATTCATTTTTGGTACATTGAAAATTCAAGTTTAGAGCACTGGTAGAATTATCATGTTGGATCATGAGACATTACAAAGATGGTATTATTGCTTTGGAATAAGCAACTTATTTTAAAGATGTGGAATGTGAATTATGTTTGATGCAAGTTACTTTTTGGAATGCCCTTTGTGCATTTTCCAAAACACTTAATATATGGAGCATGTGAACTTCAGAAGATTTGAAACATTTTCTCTCAGTGGAAGCAGGAAAATAGGGAATCAGAGGAAATGGTAGGGCATGCCAGTCATCATCAGTCTGTTCTACTCACTTCATTCTGAAGTCCTCAGCAGCCAGTCTTGCATTGTCAATTTGCAAGATGAGCTGGGCATTTCCAATGTTGGCAGAAATGATCTGGCAAAATACAGGGAGACATGGAAAATAAAATCCTAAAATACTAGGGTTATACGAATATATTTATGCTATGAGCTTCAAATGGTGATGTTAAATGCTGTTTAATTAAGAGTTTGAGGCAGTCTCATTTTTCTAAGATATCTATAAAATGACATTGAGAAATTAACAAATATATATTTCCTACAAGAGACCGTGGACACACAGTAACTTTATGGTAAATAACAATTGAGTTAAACTTTTTTTTTTCTTTCTGGTGCAAGGGATTGAACTCAGGGCCTTGTGTGTACTAGGCAAGCACTCTGCTACTGAGCTATGTTCTCAACTCCCTAAACTTCATGGGATAGAAAATTCTCCAAGCACAGTCTAATTGAAAAATATCTAAGTTGTAGGTGATTATCACTGTGAAAGATTGCATTAGTAAAAGAAAGAAATTCCCAAAGCCCCTCCAGAAAACATGTTCTTACCTTATTCCTGAGGTCTTCAATCAGTGGGTAGTATTTACTGTAATCATTCTGTGCTCTGGAGTCTCCAGTGCCTGCCCCTCGTGTTTCGTACCATTCTCGAATTTTGTTTTCTAGCTCAGTGTTAGCTTCTTCTAGAGCTCGAACCTTATCCAGGTAGGAAGCTAATCTATCATTTAGATTTTGCATGGTTTCCTTTTCCGATCCAGAAAGAAGGCCTCCATCATTGCCAGAGAGGATAACTGAAGAACCACCTCCTAGGATTCCCCCAAATCCCATTCCTAGCCCTCCAAAGCCACCTCCGAGGGATCCCCCATAACCAGCACCCAGTCCTCCTGCCAAAGAACATCCAAAGCCACCACCAAAGCCAGAACTAGATCCGCACATGGAAGCAGCAGAAAAGCCTCCTCCACAGCCCGCTCCAAAGCCAAAAGTACTTCCCCCATGGCCACTTGCAACGCTGGAAGCAGACATGACCCTGGGTCTGCCTGAAGTCCCACTCTGAGAGGACAGCCGTCGGCACAGCCCAGAGGTGCGCACTGACAGTGACATGGCACTGCTGGCGGGAGCCACGGTCTGGGAAAGGTGGTGACCACTGGAGAGGAAACAGTGACACTAAGCCAAAAGGGTTAGCCTTTTATAGGCTGTGAGATGGGTGTTTGCGGTGGAAAAGTTCACGCTCTCCATTCTGAACAGGGAGCCTCCCCTACTTTTTGTTCAGCTCAGCCAGTAAATGATTTATGTATAATGAAAAGTCATTGATATAGAAATAATAGAATAATCATTTCTGTTATACGAAAAAAAGAGAGACTTGGGTGGAGTACAGTTAGGTTGTCATAATGAATTTCTCTTCTCTAAATTATTCTATGACCTGTCTTCTCAACACTGCTCAGTAGGAAAGCAATGCATGATTGTTGAATGGGTCAATTAATGAATAGTTCTTCCTAAACCTTAAACTTCTTAAAGTTCTTCACTTCTCTTTCATATCTGTTTCTTTTGAAAACCCAGTATAAACCACTCAATAATAATAAAAGACCTGGTATATCTTATAGTCAAATATACACTCCGAAACAGGTGTGAAATGCACTGGTGGAAAGTGGGGAAATAAATGCATTTCTAGGCTGATACTGGAATTTTAATTTTCAAGATTTTAAATACTTGCCATAGTTGGGCATGGTGGCACATGCCTGCAATCCCAGTACTTGGGAAGTTAAGACAGGAGGATCACAGGTTCAAGGCCAGCCTCAGCAACTTAAGTGAGGCCCTCAACAACTTAGTGATACCTTGTTTCACACTAAAAAAAATAAAATAGGGCTGGGATGTAGCTCGGCGGTAGAGTGCTCCCAGGTTCAATCCTGGGTTCAATGAATGCATTCAGGTATTGGGTCTCTAGTGGGCTCCATTATCAATGTCTAGTCCACTTGCCCAATGTCTCATATGAAGTTACCATTCAATACATTCCTGTTGAATTGATTTTTCTTTTGATAAATCAAGCTGCTGGGTCATGAATGCATGTTATGCATGAGGAAAATAAAATTTTCCAAAATTAAGGAAAAGAGTATTGGCATAAAGGCAAGCTACATGGTAAATTAACTTGAGTATTAATGGATTTCAACATACCATGTAGATATATTCAGCTATTACTGTTATCCTAATGTTAACATATGTACATGCTCACACACTCCCAGAGGCATGCACTTAGATGCCTTTGCTCAGTGCCAGCGTGCAGGTGCCCCATGCAGAGAGGAGTTCTGTAGCCCCAGCACAACCTCCCCCGGGGGCCCTTGTTCCAGAGAATACTTCTTCCCTGGCCTTTGTCTCATTGGGTCAGCGTCGCACTGGTCAGCACTTGTTTTTCCATGCTGAGTGCAGACTGTAGACTGGGTTTCTCCTAGTTCAGCACCTGCCCCACACCGTACCTACCCACCCAGATATCCACATGTTATCTGCCCTGATTCTAGCATCCTTGAAGGTGAGGTTCGATCATGAATAATCCTGAGCCAGAGTTGACAGTTCTCCCTGGGGACTTAGGGGTAGATGTGGAAACCCACGTCACACCTGAATAAGGAACACCTAAGATCAACTCTGATAAACAGGAAGACTGTTTTGAACCCCCTCTACCTCGCCCCTTAACCACCTTCCCAGGGTGGAAATGTTGATCCTATGGTGTAATCCAATTACAACTTCCTTTTATATATTTTCCATTAACTTATCACAGAGGGCAAGCCAGTGATATTTCTAAATGAAGGGGTTTTAAACAACAGATTTGCAGAAGCTACACATTCACTGTGGGTTCAGAAAGGATGCAGCAACTGAAGTCAGACTTAGCTTGACAAGAACAGAAACTTGTTAAATGGGAATACCAGGACTTCAGCCAAGTTCTCCTTAAATCTGTTAGGAGCATTTTGGCTGAGCTTGTCTCGGTTTGAATTGTTATCCGTTATCACAGACTTACTAGTTTCCAGACACTGGGCCAAGTGGATTTCAGAAATTATTTTTTAAACTTCATGGTAAGCTCTCAAGGTGGTACTTTTATTCCATTTTAAAAATGGGCAATCTGAGGGCCAGGTTACTAAGTGCCTCATTTAAGGTCACACAGCCGGGGAGGCAGAGATGGGGTTTCGGTCTATAGTGCCTTTCATACCAGTACAACCCTGATTCTGACAGTAAAAATAAAAAGGACACCTGGACACTCTGACCTCACTAATTGTGAGACCCGGTTTCTGTCCTGCACAAACAGGGAGCTTTGGCTCCTTCACTTAAATAAAGCTTTCTCCTTCAACTTAGTGCATGGGTGGACACCCAGAGAACAGTCTTCATGTTTTTGTAAGAAATGACACCACACATGAAGTTCTTCAAACACATGGGAAAATGTGCTTTTATTTATGAGTTGGGGCCTCTACCCACATCTCCAGAAATCCTCTAGAGCACAAGATAAGCTTGCCTTTCCCACATAGGAATATAACATTGTGTTTGTTGACTGTGACTCACTCCCAAGTGGCATTGCCCAAGACAGTGGGATTCCATGTTATGATCATAAAAATAACAACAGAGGCAATTTATTCATAAAAATAACAACCGAGGCAATTTATTTCTTACAGAGTCAAAAGAAATGTATCAAATTCAAAACTGTAACTTAGTGATATGACTGTATAATACAGAAAAAGGACTACCTTGCATTTTTGAACACAGAACAGATTTGTGCTGAAATGTTTATTTTCCAACTCTAATGCTTATATGTGTGTTCCAGATAATTTTGCTCCATATATACCCATTAGTTTTACATATTGTATATTTATGATTTTATAATGTAATATATTGACCTAGACTGTAAACTTTTGAGATAGGGACTATGTCTAATTTATTTATTGATTGATGAATTAGTTAATTGTGATATTGGGGATAGAACTCAGGGCCATTTTTTTTTTTGTTAGTGGCTCTTGAACTACACCTACAGCCCTTTTTATTTTTTATTTTGAAACAGGATCTTGCAAAGTTACTGTGTGCTGATCTCCATTCTGCCATCTTCCTGTCTCAGCCTCTCAAGTACTGGAATTACAGGTGTGTGCCATTGTGCCCAGCTCTAATTTATTTTTAATTCTGTATCACAGTATAGGGTTTGGCTAAACTTCATCATTGCACTTACGGAGTTATTTTGCTTGAGAGAACTTAATTCTTAATGTGTTTAAATGTGTCACCTAAAATGTACTTCATTTAAAAATGATTATGCTTTAATTTACTGGAATGCTTTGGTATGGGGAGCAACTTCAGGAGCTGCAAAGAGAAATATTTCTTCTTCAGTGGCTTTTTTCTTGTAAGGGGGAGGCTAAGTGAATTAGTCCTCGAGGGGCAGCCAGTTAGCTCAGCTGGTTGGAGCTTAGTACTGATAAGCAAGTCTCTGCTTTGGAGGTTTTAGAAGTGAACTTGATTTTCTTTGACAGCCACATACACACATAGGCAGGTGGGAATGTTTAAAGCAAAAAAAAAAAAAAAAAAAAAAAAATCCTGGCCTTGTCAGCAAAGTAATTATATAAGTTGAGGCACAGAGGGAAGTGACTGGAGCCAGGGTGAACTGTTATGTCTTCTTAGAGCCCGGTGTGGTGGCACTGGCGTGTAATCCATTAGTACTTGGGAATTTGAAACAGGAGGATTGCAGTTTCAAGGTCAACCTTAGCAACGTAGCAAGGCCTCTGCAACTTAGTGAGATCCCACTCCAAAATAAAATATAAAATAGGGCTGAGATTTTATATTAGTAGTTCAGAGGTAGAATGCCCCTGGGTTCAATCCCCAATAAACACACACACATGAGCCCATGTGCACATGCACACACACACACACACACACACACACACACACACACACACACACAGAATTATGTCTTCTTGGGCTGGGATGTAGCTCAGTGGTAGAGCACTAGTATGTGTGATGCCCTGGGTTCCACCTCCATCACTCAAAAAATATATATACCATCTATTCATGTAGAGTTTATGGAATATTCAACATGGAGAAAATGATTTACATGGTATTTGTAAATCTTTAGATTTTTATTAGGTAAAGTATACATTCATCTTTTCATGTCAACCTGATTAAGTTTCCTGGACTTTGACTACAGGATTTCCCACCTAAGTTCTTTCCTTGAAAGATAGATCTGCCACTTTCTGCAATTCACTGATTGCTTGGGCTGTAGCGTCTTTCACCTTGAATAATATTTTAAAATCCCATGAGTGAGTGAAGAACATCGGATTGCTTATGTTTTATATTGTGCTTTTGAGCTGAGGGATGAGCAAGATCTCAAGGGGACGGGAGGGAGGCTGAGTTCTAGACTTCAGGTGTCAGTGGCTCTTGAAGTGGGGGAAGATTTTGAAGTCAGCAATGTGGCAACAAAGAGAAGCAAGATAAAATAATGTCCTGGTAATGGGAATTTTGGAAGTGAGCCCAGGAGGGAGAAAACAGATGCTTGGAGGGGCAATTAAAAAGTGGAAATCAGAAACCAATGATTTCAGCTGGAATTGTTATTTGGGAGTGTAATTAGTGACTTGAGATTGACTCTGAGTGAGTAAGGGTGAGAGACAGTGGTGCCCAGTGGGCATCATTGATCGTGCTTTGATTTTACATCACTTTATGCCATTCTTCTTTTTAAATGTGGCAGAGCTCTGTGTAGAAAGAATTGCCAGAGCTCCAAAGAAATAGTTCTCCCCATCCTAACCTCACCTCAATGGGTTTTCTCTGAGTTTGCTAGCTCTTCTTCTGTTGTAAGGTGATGCAATCCACTGGTGATAGTTCTAATGTGTGATAATGTGTAGTCCTACATCTAAGGATTGTGAATCTTCTATGGATCTGTACATCTGTCTGAAATCAGATAATGCTGTTCTGATTCTTAACCCATATAAGAAGTATAGAGAGATACAAATATTAATGCTTTATTTTCACACAGAAACTACTGGGACAACTGGAAGTAGAAACCCACCATCTGGTTCTGCACATATTTACAATCTCAACTACTTTCTTTGAAAGATTACTTGAAAGAGACTAAAGTTAGACCAAAAAGCAAGGGGAAAAATCTTCATTTTTCTAATATAAAACCAAGTTAAGAATAATTCTAACAGTGTCATCCTTGCTACATAACAATAGTCTTGCCTAATCAATTGCAAACCCATTTGTTTGTATCTTTTATTAATCAGATTCATAATCTTTGGTATTTTCATGTCAAAGTTTCAGACCATTCTGGAATGTGTCTTGGTAGGTGGAAAAGAATTCACATATAAGAATTCTTAACATCTATTAAAGCAGTTTACTAGCTGGTATGACTTGGAAGGAAAGTAAGGAGAAACCAACAGTGAATCTTCTTTACTTCTTCCAAAAAGCAAGGGAACGAAAACATCATTCCTGATAAAAATCATGCCGATTCAAGTCTTATGTGTGATGTTAGCTAATGAAACTGGACATTTGCCACATTGGCTACTGTGTTTGGTGAATAAAAATGATAATTAGAAAACAACAAAAATAAGGATAGACAAATACCTACTTCAAGAGTGAATCACATATTGCTTGTTGTGTAATTAGTTGCTTAAAAGTGTATCATGACTTTCAAAAAACATCCTGGAGGTTCAGTCTTGCTTTATTACCTGGTAACTGTGACTTTGGGAAAGTACTTATCTCAAGTTTTCATATGTAATACTTGTAAGTAAAAAGGAGATAATATAATAAGGTCCGATGATATATATTGCTATTTATTATAGATTGGCAATTTCATGTGACTTAGTCTAATAATTTCATAAGGAATTAAGTGAAAAATGTGTGAAATGCTTGGTATACTGTTTGGCCCATAATAAGTGCCAATAAATGGTAGATAGTATTATTTTTAAGTGAATCACATAATTATTTTCCACATAATAACCAAGCTCAAAATCTCATTATCTTACAAACTTCTGTATCAGTCTTTAAGTCTAACTAATCTATTTACTAGGATACAATGAGATATGGAAAATTATTTTTTTTCTCAGAAATATTCACAATTATTGCTGACTAAAATGCAAAAGGGGTCAGAATGTAACATGTGTTGCTGGGGTTTTTCCGTGTTGTAGCATGTTTTAATGCTTCATTCCTTTTTACTGCTAAGTAATATCCTGCTGTATTTTTTTGTCTATTCATTAACTGGTGGGCATTTGGGTCATTTTTACTTTTGAGCTATTATGAATAAAGCTTTGTGTACAAAAGAGCATGCTGTATGATTCCGTTTATATGAAATATCCCAAACAGGCAAATTTATAGAGAAAGTAGATTAGTGGTTGTCAGGAGCTGGAGGGAGGGGGAATGGGAATGGCTGCTAATGGGTCCAGGGTTTCTTTTTGAGGTGATGAAAATGTTCTAAAATAAGATAGTGCTGATACTTGTACCATCCTGTGCACATTACTTAAGACCACTAATTTGTACATATTAGAAAGATGGGTTTCACAGTATTTGAACTATATAAAAATGGTGAGAAATATTTCAAAATAAATATTATGGAACAAAGAGGGCACTTGATGATTTAAGCAGTTTATTATCAAAAGGAGACGCATTCCACCTTAAGAAGGTGTTTCACTAATTTTGCTTTTAATATATCCCCATTATGAGCATAGTGTGCTTTCTTCTTACTCTGTTCAGCATTATGTGATTGGAATTTGCTATCAAATTATTTGAAGAGCTGAGCTGAGTGTTAAAAGGCAGTAGAGACAATGGGGAAAAGCAGACATAGCTTAAAGGTAATAGAATGGTACTGATCCTGAAAATCCAATGAGATTGACCAAGAAATTGGCTCAATTAAGAACCCAGGGGCTCCCCAAAGGAGGTTTAGCAATCCAGGAACAGGAGAAAATGAAAGAGAGGTTTATTAGTAATTTTCATAGACTCCTCTGCTCTGTGAGGTTTAGTATGACTGAAAGAGGTATAACTGATATGAGGTGGCCTATAACTTGTAGTTAATGTGCTTTGTGATAAAGATGGCAGTAATGATATTTTAAATATTCTAGTGCTCATTTGGTTTCATTTTTGCAGGCAATTTGCAGCTCCTCTGAGTAAAACATTTATATTCAATTACAGGGACTGATAAATAGGATTCCTCTCTCTACTTCTAATCACTACAAAGTACTAATGATGCTTTCTGAAGGGCACTTTCTTGGAGGGAACAAAAATGACAGCCACATTGCTTCTGAAACCTCAGCAGCATCTGCTTCTGGCAGTGGTTTATATACTTTCTTCCACCTCTTTGATTTCAGATGACACAACCTTGCCGTCCACTACTTCTTGTACAACTGTTTTAATCTTCCGGGTTTTCTTTATATCTGGATGCACATTAAACATTAAATATTAACTCAGGCATATGGCTACTGGTTCACAAAATTCAACCTTGAATTATTATTATTTTGTACTTATTTTCTTCCTTTAGAAGAAAAATTGAACTCATCCTATTGCTTAAATAATCCCAAGCCCACTTTATAGATAAGTGCAGGAAATATGCCATTCTCCTCAAATTTATCTGTTTACTTCAAACTGAAATATATGGTCTTGAATTAAGTAAAAGCCACATTTTAGTTTTATTTTTCCTTTTCATGATCTCAGGATATCTCAGCACTCCAACAAGCCAAGGAAATTTCCCTGTCATAGGGAGTGTGCCAAAAGTGTGTGTACAAGATATTTAGAATCCCCTGGCATCTTATCTGTTCACTTGAAAAGTGATCACCGTTTAAAGCTTTTCTCCAGTGGCAGTTACTAAAAAACTGCTGAAATTTCAGTGTTTAGAAAATATGTAAAAACTTAGAACACTTACCTCTCTCATCCAGGTTGCTTAGTTGAAATTGTGTAGTTCTGGTTTTGTTTAAGAAGAGGAAAACAAAGAAACAAACAAAAAGTTATTGTTTTGAAAATGGAGTGCTCCCCTTATATTTCAAAGCAAATATTGCTTATATTTCAAAGCAAAGCCTGAGTGGTGTATTTGAATGCTGTTTTCTTCTTTCTTTTTGACAATGCTTGTTCATTTAAACTCAGGTGTCTTGCTTTTTATCTTGGAAAATACACAGCTTTAAAACTGACCCACTTAACATATATGAGAAGTTTTTGTAATTGAAACAACAATATTAGAATGGAACTTTAAGTCTGGTATTCTCCTGTCAATGTCCTTGGATGTAGTATTTGAAGATGGTTGCTGCTTCTACACTGATGATTCATAAACAACTTCCCTAGGATCTTTGTGGCATATTATTTCATTCCTGAGCCCTCACCTATAATTTTTAAAGTTACTGTGCCTTCAAGTATATGTTAATCTTAAAATTAACATAGGCATATCTGTATCATTTCGATCACCATCTTCTAACTAAGTCCTACCATATGCCCTCAAATTCAAAGGCTATACCTGACATTTTTGGGGGAGGGGTGTACTTTTTGGTATATTTTGGTTTGTCATTGTGTGTATACGTAAATGCTTTCGTGCTAGGGATTTTGTGCTGAGTAATGAGTGATGGAGAGTGAAATAGGATAGCATATAGAAGTGGACACATATCACTGGGTTCTATGAGCCTTACTTTACATCTTCTCCTTCCAGAAGGCGGCGATAGGTAGCGATTTCCTGCTCAAGCCTGGTCTTTATGTCAAGAAGAATATTATATTCATTGTTCTGGCGTTCTGTGTCACTCCGAATCTGCATCAGTTGGGCCTCCAGAGAGCTCAGCATTCCCTGGATGGTGGCCAGCTGGCTGCCATAGCGAGCTTTGGTGTCCTCCAATGTGTTTTCCAGAGATTCTTTCTGTGAGCACAAGACAAAGAGGGTCCTTCTTATTTGAGGACTTGATGTAAGAGGTGACTCAATTTTAATTTTGGGTGGGAAGAATTTCTGCAGCTTGTCCCTGTGGGTATAATGTATATTTCTAGTCCTTTCTCTCACTCTTTTCATGTAGGCAGCCTCTGTCAGCCAGCTAGGATTGTTAGCTCTTGGGTTTTTCCTTTGTTGTTTTTAGCTTTGCACCTACTGTCCTCTCACAGTAGGTGCAAAGCTAAAATATCTGCTTCCCCACCCTGTGAGGAGGTTATACCTCCCATACCCTCATCAAGCTTGGCCATGTGATTTATCCAGTGGAGGATTACATTTCCTCAACCTGTGGATGCCAGGCTTGGTCATGTGACTCCCTTTGGCCAATGAAATACAGATGAAGCTGACAAATGCCTTTTCTAGAAGGAGCTTTAAGAGCTCTATGGATCTGCCATTGTTCTTTTCTTTCTGCCACAACACAGGCAGGTTTCAGGTAGGGTCTACTCCTTTAGCCTTACCCCAGTGTTTGACAGAGCTGCAGCTACCCCATGATGGACATAGGGCTGTCATTGTAGACTACCACAGCATAACTTGCCATGGGCTGGCCAATTTACTTAGCTTGCAATGTCTTAGTTTCTATTTGTCAGCTTGAAAATTCATCTCACTTTTTCAAATCTAGTTTAAATGCCACCTTCCTTGTGAAATCATCCAGATCTCTCCTTTCCTCAGCATTTGTGCAGTGCATTGCCCTTCCTCAATTTCTTTCTGTTTTTTAAATATCATTAGTTGCTTGACCTATTTCCCCGTTGGGTTTACAGGGGGAGAAGTTATTTCTGATAGGTCTTTCTATGTTCCTAATACAGGCACTTAGTAAACACATGCCAGATTGAGAAATGAAGGTTAGATGTGCTTTACCATACTGAGATGAGATTGGAGTTCTATCTCTAGGCTCTGATAGGTGCGTCTCAGCTCCATAACTTGAGTCTCTGTTCCTTTTAATTCTTCAGTGTTCACTATGACTTCTTGCTGCAGGGCTTCAGACTAAAATTCCAAGAATGAAAAAGAAAAAAAAATCACTAAGAAAGGAAAGATAAAAGGGAAGGAAGGAAAGAAGGAAGGAAGAAAGGAAAGGAGGAAGGGAGAATGGAAGGAAGGAAAGAGGAAAGAAAAGAAAGGAAGAAGGAAGAAAAGAAAAAAAGGAGAAAGGAAGGAAGGAAGAAAGGAACGGGCAAGGAAACGAGTTATCTTGTTATCTTCTAAACATTTCTCACTCTTGAGAATTATGCTCTTACCTGTCTTTCAAACTGTTCTTTGGCCTCTTGAAGGTTCTTCTGGGCCATGATTTCATATTTCTGCCTCATCTCATTCATGATGTCACCAAGGTTCAGGCCTGGAGTGGCATCCACCTCCACATTGACAGTGTTGCCCAGCTGCCTGCGTAGGATGTCGATTTCCTATGAGAGTGAAAATCCCAGTTGATTTTAGTTTGAAGCATATTCTCAGAAGTCATTTAACCCAGAGCAAATCTCATGAAAAGAAGTTACAGCTGCCTTCATGATTGTTATCATCTTCATCACTATCACCACCACCAACTCATCTTCCTCTATTTCTCCTCCTCCTTCTCATTGTTATTATTGGATCCATTTAATCATTCCCATAACCACTTCTGAATATTTTCTCACCTCCTGATGTTCCTTTTTAAGGAGAGCCAGGTCTTTAGTCAGCTCTTCAATCTGAATCTCCAAGTCTGTCTTACGTAGGGTTAGATCATCGAAGACCTTACTCAAGCCTTGGAGGTCAGCCTCCACTGTTAGGCTCATGCCCCTCTCAGTCTCATATCTGTGGATGAATCAGTGTGCAGTGTAAACTGAGTCCTTCTAAAACCATTTTAGGAGAAACAGTCTAATATAGTGAGATAGACTCTTTACGTGGTACATGAGGACATCAGTTGCAATACTTTGTAATGTCTCCCTTTATACATTGTGAAATATACATGAGAACTTGGGAATCAGATAATTTGCTACATAATTAACCATAATTATCCATAAGCAGATAATTTTTCTCTGTGACTTGCAATCTGAAATAATTTTAGAAGTTTCTAAATTGTATGAGATATTTTAAAAGAAATTTTGAAAACTCGTTTTCTTTACTGTGTTAGCAAAGGATTATTGATATTAAATCATGGTTAGCTTGACTTAATGAATGTATATGATCAATTTATTTTTATTACTTTGGGAACAGATGTATCCAAAGTGAATTATCCCAAACAAATTATATATTTTCTTCTGCAATCTTCTTTAAAAACAGAAAAATTAAAAAATGTTAATGCATGGGTCACTCAGATGCTACCTAGTTAAATTGGAATTAATAAGTTTTTACTGCTTTAGTCTTCAAATATGCCATTTCTTTCTTTTAATCCCCTTTAGCATTGAAATGCTACCCTTCTAAACCACAAAGGACTTTTAGTGTCAGTGAATCATGCAAATTCAGGAAGAGGAAGCCCTAGAGTGGAAGCAGTTCTGAGCAACGGTGTGATTGCAGGCGTGCAGTGACTGCAAGGAAAGGGAACACAATTTGAAGAGTATTGATCACAGATCGGTCCTAGTCATTTGGTTGGTTAGACCATATTGTAAAACACTAGAAAACTAGGAAATATCAAGAATCACCCCTGGAACTTGATCATACACGTAGTACTTTAAGGAACATGGATGACTGCTTGGAGAATCATTAAATGTAGGCATCTGGTTCTTTTTAGCAGGGGGCCATTTATGCAGAAGAGGAAGCCTAGTTGCCTTGTTATCACTCCAAAGGACAGAGTTAGGTTTGGTGGATGAAAAGGCAGATGTCAGATTACTAAAAAAGAATGTTTTAGCAATCAGAGCTAACCAAAAAGAACAATAGCAATTATTGAGGTGTTCAGTTACAGATTTTAGAACTGTGGAAGAGAGATGTCTATCTCTGAGTGCTGGGCTGGATTAGAAAGCTTCCAATATCCCTTAATCATTAAAATTCTGAGAATATTTAATGTTAGTTCTTTTACCAACAATAACATGAAAATTTGAGTGTCATGTAGGACAACTAAAAGGATTTTTTTCCAGAAAGTTTTACCATGGTTTTAGAGAACCTACTTCAGTCTGAAGTCTTCAGAAGCTAGTTTAGCATTGTCAATCTTCAGGACACATCGAGCATTTTCCAATTGAGCATTTTTAATCTGGAAAAATACATGAGAAAGACTGAAAATTTCAAGTGGATAGGAGTTTAAAATGATTGGATTTACCCTTGCATGTAATCATCATTGCATTAAAGATGATGTGCATTTCAAGAACTTTCATTCTTGAAATGGAATAGATAGGAGGAATAATGGCCTGGTCATTTAACATAATAGAGGCATAAAATGCAACTCTAGTCTCCAGGGTTTGATCTACTTCCTTGTGATTTTTCAAAAGGACAGTTTAATTCAACTTGATTCAACATACCTTACTGAGTGTCTTGCCTTTGATATTGTTCCTGCCTGGCACATTCCTGCTAACCCCTCTCACCTGTGAACTCCCATTCTTCCTTCACATCTCAGCTTAGACCACATTGATTCCAGGGAATTTTCAACAACATCCTCAAAATTGAACTGGATATTTGGCCTGTGCTATTGATGCTCTGCACAGCCTTCTTTGCTAGCATTTACCCATCTGGTTGGTAGTTGCCTTTGTCAATAGTTGCTTTCTGATAAATCACATTGTGTTCACCACCATGCAGAGCATGGTGCATAGCATTTAGTGTCTACTAAGTATTGGCTGAATGAATGTACATTTGCTATATATGATGAGTTATTAGGATCTAGGGATATCAGGATGGATAACTAGCAGGTAAATTCTCTAAGATGCATGTAGGCCAGAAGTCTACATGTAGAGGACTTTACAATGACATGTCTCTTCTGGAGGATCCAGTCCTGGAGCAAGGGCTGCAATCTGTACACTAGCTCTGCTCAGCTAGATGGAAATGATGACTGTGCCTGTGTGTTTGGGATGACTTCCAGTTGATTCGGATACATGAATCAGGAGACAGATATGGGAGAATGGTTGGCTTATTTTGGACATTTTTATTGGTAGCCTGTAAAGAATGACCTGTGGACAGGAAGAACAATTTAAAGACCCTTGCTCTATGTGCCCATAGTTCCTAAAATCCTAAAGTAACTTCCCATAAACTATGAATCACATTACATTTGTGCCTATAATATGACTAGAAGAAGACTTGCTGGTAAGAGGCCTTTGGTCTAAAGAAATATGAATCTTAGAAGTGAAAATGAAAGGAACACTTTCCTTGATTAGATAAGAACATTGAAGCAAAGCAAGTGCTCGATGTCCTTTCTGACATCTTCTATTAAGAGCAAAGTCTTCTGCTCTTATTCCATGCAAATGATAAAATAGTGAACTCCACCTGCCTTGGATGACATGGGAGCAGTTTGTGATATGACTGCAATAAATATGAATTGGGGCAATAGAACATTTTATCATTGTAGAAGTGGTTTCTAAATGTCTTGGTGATGATGATTGGATTATTTAACCTGACATTTACAAATCCAAGTATTATTAAGAGCTACACTTCTTCCTTCTTTTTTCTACCCTGAACTTTTTGGTTAATTTAAGTCTATAGTGTTCTATGACTTGAATTATAATACTTGAATTATAAATGAAAGGAGGAAAAATCTACAGATTGACTGGAGTTTTAAAAGCTGATGGGGACTAGCAGCAAATTAAGAAAGATTTATTATCACATAAACATTTTGAGTTTTTTTTCCAGAAAAAGTGTTTATTATCCATGCAGTCTTGACATGGTAAGCTGTGACAAAGAGCATAAGAATGGAGGATAAAATTTTATAATTTGTATGTAATTAGATTAGAAATTTAAAAATAATATTATTTAAAGATACTTTCACAAATATATCAAAGTCAATCACTAAACTGAACTTGAGAAGGAGAGTGGGTGAGGGAGTGGGGTGGGAATTGGGGAAGGGGTTAAATGAGAAATGTGTGCATATATGCCTTTATTACTTATACCCAACAAAGATGTATGATTACAATGCACCAATTAATAAAAAAATAAAGATATTATGTTATATAGTTAGATACTCTAGTACTAAGGGTGGATGATGGACATAGCATTTTTACGGTTATAACATTTCAACCTAATTTGCTTTACAACATGCATTTGGCTCCAACAAACATACATGTATATATATACACACACACACTAATACATATATACTAATATAGACTAATATTAATATATATTAATATATACTAATATAGACTATATACTATATATACACACACACACTAATCTATATATATCTCTTGACCTATCACAAAGTTAAACAGCAAGGTAGAAAGCACAGGCATCTTGCCTCACCTGATTTTGCAGGTCTTGGATTTGCTTGTAATACGCACTATAGTCCCTGCTGGTGCTAGGCGTGTTGGTTTCGTACCATTTCTTAATCTGCGCTTCAAGGCTGGAGTTGGACTGCTCCAGGGACCGCACTTTTTCTAGGTAGTTTGCCAGCCGGTCATTTAGGTTCTGCATGGCCATTTTCTCATTGCCGGCAAACAGGTCCCCCCTGTTGGTGAGATCGCTTCCATAGCTCACCGCATGTCTGGAAGTAGAGATTCGGGTTCCATGGCCCCCAGCTCCCCCATAAACGCTGGGTGCAGCCCCGAGGCGCTGCATGCTCCCCTTCCTATATAGGGAACCACTCATGCTAAGTGCAGGGCCCTGCGAGGAGGAACTCAGGCTTCGATGGAGGCTTCTGCTGCTGAACTCCATCAGGGATTCTGAGAGGCAGCGCCTGCAACTTCAGGATGATTGGAGACAGTCTGTCTTATTGGTGTTGAGCTGATCTTTTATAGTGTTCACGGAAAGAAACTCCTCCCTGCTGCCATGTCACACCTTAGAACTGACACAGTCCACCTCGCCTGGCTTTTTTTTTTTTTTTCCTTTCCCCTATTGTACAGCAATATGTTTAATTCCATTCCAGAAATTACCACTAGAGGCCTTTCTTGGAGGCTTTTTGTCAGGGGTGGCTTCTTTTTTTTAAAAAGAGAGGTAACAAAAGGATCAAGGAAGGGGTATTCTTTTAGCCCTCACACCTGCCTTGGCAGGTTTTGTGTGTGTGTGTGTGTGTGTGTGTGTGTGTGTGTGTGTGTGTGTGTGTGTTTTCCAATTCTTATGAATAATTTAGATATCTAAAGGGACAGATGTGGATACATAATTGTAAGTCACACTGACGATAAAGGACAATGGATTTTTTTATATTGATGAATTGCTTTTTAAAACCTCTGTTTTATGCTTTTTTTTTGGCTTTTAGGTTTATCCCTGTTTAGACAGCATATTTTATGATTTGAGATATTTTGTACAAACTCAAACCTTGACCATTTTAAGTAGAAATGGTAGTTATACATTTAGAAATGCAGTTTGGGGAAGTGAATTAATTGAGTTTAGGTGAGTGGTGGAATAGGCGATTGTGGAGTTTTTATTTTTTATTGTAAATTCTACTGTACTATGACTAGCTAATGCATTTTAAAACTCCAGTCACCGCCTGGCTTTGGGTCCTGTTACTGAGAAACAGAATAAGCAGTATAGTTCTTTGCACCTGGCATGGTGCATGGAGCAGTCCTTGTATAAGGTCAGCTTGACACCACCAGGGAGCAGGTTCTGCCTCAACCATCCTGAAGCTGCAGGTGCTGCTTCCCAGAATCCCTGGTGGATTCCCATTGCAGAACTTCCATAGAATCCTGCTCTTCCTTGTAGATCCCCACACCTGCAGTTTGAGTGGTTCTGTGTGTGAAAAGGAGCACAGGCAGTTCCTGGGGCTACACCCAGCTTCCCAGAGGCCACACACTACGTGTACGTCTGTCTACCTCACACAGGGCAGGAGCTCACCAGTTGGGATCTGCTTGGAGGCGTTTACTAAAGGCTTGCCAAAGAGTTTGCTCATTTGCTCCCTTTCATTCAAAGACCCTGGCTGAAAGCTGACACCTCCTTTAGCATTTATATGACTTCCTTGGTCAAGTTGATTAGAAAGGATTGGAAAAGTCCAAGAAAACATGTCATTAATTCTCATCTTGATACTTTCTTGAACTGAGATTTGTGTACGACTAAAGGAAGGAAGGAAGCATACACAATAAATAGTGCTATTTATTAGAGTTATCAATCACATTAGTAATAGAAGGAAGCATACACAATAAATACTGCTATTTATTAGAGTTATCAATCACATTAGTAATAGATGTCACAGCAGAATGTGGTAGTACACACCTGTAATCCCACTACTTGGGAGACTGAGACAGGAGGAGTGCAGGTTCAAAACCAGCCTCAGCAACTTAGTGAGGCCCTCAGCAACTTAGCAAGACCCTGTTTCAAAATAAAAAATGAAAAGGGCTGGAGGTGTAGCTTGGAGGTAGAATGCCCCTGGGTTCAACCCCCAGTACCAAAACAAACAGACACACAAGAGATGCCACAGCTAAAACAGACATAGATATAGAAGAACTTTTTATAAACACATGACTCATGTTTTTCTTTATATGTATATTAAAAAAACTAATGTGGTTTTTGGTGTTCATTAGAAGGGTGGGCGGAGGTTGTTTGGAGTCATTGGAAAGTTAATACTAAGTTACACACGTTTTGCAATGAGTTAGTCTCAGCTCAGAGTTTTATATTCTAACACAGATGATCAAGATGTATAGAAGCATTATTTACACCAATAGTTAGTGCTATAGTTTGGGTCTGGAGTGTTCTCCAAAGGTCCAGGTGTAGGAGCCTTGGTCCTAACCTGTGGTGCTACTGGGAGGTGGTGGAAACTCTAGGAGGTAGAGTCAGATGAAAGGAAGTTAGGTCATTGGTGGTATGCCCTCTAAGGGGAAGGGGGTATTGGTACCCTAGCCCCATTCCATCTCTCTTTGCTTCCTGGCTGCCAGAATGCTCTTGTCACATTGTACTGTGCCATCACAGGCCCAGAGTGGTGGTCCTGGCTGACTGAGCTGAAATCTCTGAAACTGTGAGCCAAAATAAGCCTTTCCTCCTCTAAATTGCTTATCCTAGGTATTTGTCACAGTGACAGAAAGCTGGCGAACACACTTTCTGACTTGAAAGGGATATAAGTGCAATTGTTAAGCATGACAGTTTTTGTTCTCCCCCCTCCCTCTCCTCTCTCTCTCTCTCTCTCTCTCTCTCTCTCTCTCTCTCTCTCTCTCTCTCTCTCTCTCTTAGCATAGCTCTTCCTTAAGGCTAGAACCAGTTATACCTAAGTAAAAAAGTTAAAGTATAATTTTTATTTTTTGAGGAAATAACTTTATATGCTATCCCAACAGTTTTGGGCTAGTATTTATAGGTTTTTAATTTTACATTTGAACTAAAATCTGATACAACAGGGCCAGTATTATGAAGTCCTGTCATCCACTCTACTAATTTGTTTGAACAGAAAAATTCCTATTGGAAAGCCTTCCATTTGTTGAAGGGCAGGAGAACTTGTTGATTCCTCTATTTCATTGAGCTTTATGCTTTGGTAAATTATTCTGTCATATAAAGTGATCTCAGAAAATCAAGCTAGTATTTCACAGTAAATTCACTTTTTGAATTTTCCTGAGAACTGAATAAAGATCCTATTCATGACATGAAGTTGTGAATTTAGAGCTCTTGGTATCCCAGGCTATTGGATGGCTCCATCTATAAATATTTATTAGGCCCCAACTTCCTTGTAGCCAGTAAGAGGTGCATTTTGACTCTGAGATGACTCTCTGAGAGTGTTGATGATTAATATTCAGTTTGGACAGTAGTTTGGAGAGCTGTCACAAATACTATAGTTTTCAGAGGACTTTCTACTTTTTTTCCACATCATGAACAAGTTATTGCAGCTTGGATATGATAGACATAGAATCTGAAGTCTTTGGAGAGCTTGTCTTTTCCAGATAGGGAGAAAGAGGGTGGGGTTATAGATGAAGGAAGTTTGGCTATAGTTGTTTGTTGAAGCTGAGAGATGAGTACAAGGGGTTCCATGTAGTGAACTTGCATTATTGTATTTTACACAGTTAACCTGGCATGCTCAGGTTTTGATTTATACGTATTTGGCAATTCTGCTTGGCTGAGGTTCAGTGAGTCCATGGATTTGTTATCTTAGTTGCTATGGAATTATCAGAGCAAGGATATAAATATACAGTCATACATCACTTAACAACAGCAATATGTTTTGAGAAAGATGTTGTTCGGTGATTTCCTTATTGTTCAAACATCGCAGAGCATACTTACATAAACCTAGATGGTATAGCCTACCACACATCTAGGGTATATGATACATACACATACACCCCTACATACATATCTGTATATATAAAATATATAAATAAAAATAAATATATAAATTAGTTATATGTTATAATTATGTTATAGATCCCAGGGCCACAATGCACAAAACAACACGAGATTAAATCAAGCACAAGAGAAAAACAATGCAACCGAGAGATGTGCTAACCATGAGATGTATGAGGCTCATGTCATACTGCTTATAGTAAACTGTTTTTAATAAGTAGAAGGAGGACACACTAAGATTATGAAAAGTATAGTATAGTAATTACATAAATTAGTAACATAGTCATTTAATATCAATATGAAGCATTATGTCCTGTACATAATTATATGTATTATGCTTTCACACAGCTAACCTCTCCAGAGACTTTTATACAACTAGTAGCACAGTACATTTGTTTATACCAACATCACCCCAAACACATGAATAATGCATTGCACTATGATATTACTACAGCTATGATGGCTATGATATCACTTGGCAATAGGAAATTTTTAGCTCAGTTAATCTTATGGGACTGTGGTCCTTCACTGACCAAAATATTGATATGTGGAAGATGACTATCCACTATTAAAGTGTTTTAGAAAACAAACAAACAAACAACAACAAAAAAACTCGAAAACTAGAGCAATTACTAAAAGATTATAAAAGACCTGCCAATAAGATTTCAAAAATCATCCAGAGGAATAATATCATTAGAATTAAAAGATCAGTAGATAGGTCCAACAACCTACTAAGCACTGCTAATCAGAGAATGATTGAGCTAGATAGCTGTGAGGAAATGTACAGGATGCAGCCAAGTGACAAAGGGGAGTCAAGAAAACTGAGGGCTAGAATGAGAAGGCCTAAGTATGACTAGTGAGCATTCCAGAAGATGAAAGAGCATAGGAAAAGAAAACACTTGACAAAATAAAAGTGAGAAATTTCCAGAATTGTTGGAAAAAATTCAAAGAACTCATAAACCACTGTCTATGAAAATTCAGATAAAGGAAAATGGATGGATTTCAAGTACAATGAATAAAAATAAATCACAACTACACACATCAGAACAGACAACTGAATCATTAAAGAGAAGATCTTACAAGCAGGTACAGAGAAGGCAGGGTGGTGAGACTGGTAGCCGTATGGACACTAAAAACGAACAGTATCTTCACTGTGCTGGGAGAAGACACCAACCATTCTGGAATTTCCTACTCAGTGGCATATCTTCAAAGGAGCATAAGACAGACATTTTGAGGATAACAAAAACTGAGTTTAACATCAGTTTCTAGATTTTTCACTAAAAGCAATCTGAAAGGATGTATTTTAAGCAGAAGAAGGTGATTCCAGATGGAAGTTCAGAGATGCAAAAAAAGATGATGACCAAATAAAGTGATAAGTATGTGACCAAATATACATCAATATTAGCTATAAATTAATATAAAGTAGTCCCCCTTTTCCATGGGTTCACTTCCATAGTTTCAGTTACCCACAGCTAGAAATATTAGATGGAATAATATTCCAGAACTAAATACCTAAGTCTTTGTGCCATTTTGAGTAGCATGCTTTCTGCCCAGGATGACTCATCCCTTTGTCTAGAGGACCCATACTGTATATGCTTCTTGCCCTTTAGTTTCTTAGTAGCCATTTCAGTTACTGGATTGACTGTGCAGCACCATAGTACTTGTATTCAAGTAACCCTTATTTTACTTAATAATGGACGTAAAGTGCAAAAGTAGTGGCACATAGGAGGCACCAGAGCATAAACAGATAGATTTTGGTACATGTGGTAATGTTGCAGAGCATATAGGAAAATGCATAGTGTATACAGTATAGGATTCCATACTATCTATGGTGTTTAAGAATCCATTGGGGGTCTTGGATGGATAAGGGGTGACTAATTTATGTATATATATATAATATCTAATATATACCTATATGTACCATATATACACATACACACAAACATTATATATGCATATATGTTATAGTAATATATTAGTTGTACCTGTAATAGATTGTATTGTTGTATTTATAGGTACATTTACTTTGGAAAACAGTTTAACATTTTCTCAGAAAGTTGAATATGCATATATCTCTCACTCAGAAATACAATTTCTAGACATATATTCCAGAGAAACTCTTCTACATATTTGTCAAAAGACTTTTATAAGAATATTCACTTGGTGAAAGCAGATGTGTACACACACACACACACACACACACACACACACACACACACAGACACACACACCCTAAAAAACTAGAAACAACTCAAATGCTCCTCAATAAACACATTGGTATATATTCATATGGTGAAATACTATGCAGTAGTTATAATGACTAAATTACATTTTTGACATGGATGAATCTTAAATAGCATAGTGTAGGATGAAAGAAATAAGACATGGAAGATTGTACCTAGGATAATTCAACTGGTATAAAGTATAAAAACAGGCAGAGCTAAATAATTATGCACAGAGATGGTGTGATAGATTGCCAGTGATGGTCACAGGTTCTTCCTGTCTGGAAATGCAGACCTCTCTATAAGTCTTCTTGGAATTAAGGGGTATCTGTAATATTTCCATTATTTGAGTCTCCTGATATATTAAGAGATTTAAAAAATAAAACTGGCTTATCAGAATTATGATACTTAAAGTGTTTTTATTTCCTGCACATTATTTTCAACATAGAAATCCCACAATATGATATATCAATCACAAAATCTATAAAAACAACAACTTACTTTAGCACACTGTAAGTAAACTGTGTGGCCCAGTGCTGGAACTGGTGAGATGAATATCTTTCTCAGTCCTGGAATCAGTCTCTGAAACCAGGTGTCTCCTCATTTGAATTTAACTTCCAAAGTCTCTGACCAGGAAACCACAGTCTGATTGGCCTCTGTACCCCTGCAATTGAACCCACATCTGGATTATTTTATCAATGGTTAGTGTTTTCTCAAAGACTGGTGGGTACTTAATTTTTATCACCTTGATTAATGGGCTTAGTAGCCATCTCAGTTACTGGATTGACTGTGCAGCATCTCAGTACTTGTATTCAAGTAACTTTTATTTTACTTAATAATGGACTTAAAGTGCAAAAGTAGTGATGCATTAAAGCCCAAGTGAATTCCTTCCAAATCAGGAATAATTTGTTACCAAAGCAGATTCTAATTTCTACTCTTAGAATAATGGTAAAGAAATGATTAACCTTTTAAAATAGCAGCTGAGCCTTTGTTTCTAACCATCAACAATTCACATGTGTGTGGTCTAGTGTTGAACAACTGCCTAAGAGGGTAAATTTGAGTATTTTACTTTTACATGGTCAAATCCAAAGCACAGCACCCCAAAATCCATTCCCACCTATCTTTTCAGTGTCCCCTTCCCACCTCCCCAGGCCTCAGACTCTGTGCTCCAGTAACACACGGCTAATGGTTCTCCGTTCCACGCTTTCACATGCTCTGTTTGCTTTTTCTCTGGCTGTCATCTCTTCCAGGAAGTCATTCCAAATTCTTTCTTCTCCAGGGTGATCAACCATCTGGTTTTCCAAGGATGAAAAGGTTTTCTAAAACTTTCAATGTCAAAACTGGGTCAGCTGGTCACCCCTCTCATCTTTCCTGTGCATGTCTCTCTCAGGTATGGTGTATATACATACTTTGTCCTTGATTACTCTGTTGACTGAGTGAGTTGGGGTCATGGAGGATAGGATGAGACAAGATGGACCCCTGGATTCTGACTTGGGTGAATTAGTGAAGATGGTGTTTCCAGGACAGGGCTGGGAGAGGCTTTGGGGAGGGCTGAGGTAAATGGGGGAAATGATGCCATTTGTGGGCATGGCGAGCATGCTATGAAGAAGGTCTGTATGGTGAAGACTGCTCAATATTCCATTCTGGAGATGAGGCTGGAGGTGTAGAATAAGGCATGTAGGGATGGTTTCCTCCAACCTCATGATTCTCATATTTCTCCCTCATATATTAATTACCACCATAATTCTAGTCCACTTGGCCGTCCAAAACTCCAGCCAGATCTCTGCACACAGACCACAAGTTACTGGATGAAAGTGCCACCTGGCACAGACCTCACCACATAGTTGAGCATCTCGTTCATTGTGATAACCTAAAAATGTACTCTATGTGGTGCATGGGGTGTAATTTGTGAAAGCTCTAGAAGATATCACCTAGCTATAGGCTATGATATTTTTAGCTAAATGTTATCATTAAGTGATAATAATCAAGTAACATTCAACTCTTTGGGATGCAATTTGAAGGGAAGAAATGATCAGTGATTGCATTTTATGTACACTTCTATGTTATCTGAATAACTCAAAACTATTATTTTTGAAGTCAAGAAAGCAAGTGGCAATTACTCATCATGTGTTTTAAATTTTCAATATACTTGTCCTTAAGTACAAAGAACCATATTGGCTCTCATATCTGCAAGAGACCTTGAAATTCTCATAGGTCATCCTCTTCTTTTTAGAAGGCAGAAGCACACATTGGTTAATGATTTGTCTACAGCAACAATACAAACATAGAAAGTTGAGGTGAAGCAACATAATATTTGCTTTCTAAATTGATTTTCACTGTTTGTGTGACTCAGGAAAACTGTCTAGTAAACACCACCCAGAGGTAGTGATATGGGAAATAGTAATCAAAGCCATGGAAATATTATTAGTTAAAAATTTAGACTTAGAATAGAAAACATAAGAATTCCCTGCTCCCTTCCCTAGCTTCCCTGTGCTGAATAATTAGAGAAGGTAAACAGGATTGCAAATCAATGAGGCCAGCCCTTCCCTTATGTAAACCAGAGAGAGGACACAGCAGAGGTCATCTCTAAACCTAAAAAAGGCTACACCAGCCCAGTCGAGGGACTTCTGTGAGTTAAAAGTGAGACAAGGCCTTGAGTTAATGCGCTCTTTCTACTTTTGGTATCATGCTCCTGCTATGTAAAAGTGTAATAAATCTCACATTTTCCCTTTTCCCTTCTTCTCAAAGTTAAGTGATCAACTGTATAAAAGGGTTGGAATGTCTTCATTTGGGGCTCAGAGAGAGGGAAATTGCCCGACCTGGGTCATCAGCTGCTGATTAAAGGAAGACCTGCTTATCCTACTTTTGGCTCCCAGAGTGAGACTAGGCTTGTGGGGAGCTCTCCTGCAACAATAGAAACCAAACTCTCAAAAATTAAATTACTGTTTAGTAGACTAATATAAAGTACATGCTCAATGTACTCTATTTTCCATCAGACACCAGAGGGATCATTTTCCTTCATTTGCTCCTAATAACACAAAACTGAAATGGATGCTCTAAGATGTGGCTGTGATCATTTGCCCCAGACTACTTCTTGGAAGGTACAAGGTATTCAAATACATCAAACAAGATAAAGACATGTATTATTAATTAGTCTTTTTGAATACAAATGGCAGATGTGTGTTCACATTTAAGCTCAGTGGGGTGTTATACCATTACTTTTTAATGTGCATACATTGAAATAAGAAAAAACTATACAAAGCATCTTATTGAGTAAAAGAACTCCATAATGAAAATTTGTTCCAAGATATAGGATGGAGCTTGACGTGAAGAGGGGAGGAGAATAGAATGGAATGGAATGGAATGGAATAGAATAGAATAGCATAGAAATGAAAGCAATAATAAGGTCTTCCTAGACGTTATAGGCAGGTTTTTCAGGAAAAGTGCCTATAAAGATCAATACTATGATCTGAATATGTTTTGTCCCCATTGGAACTCATTTTGGAGTTTAATCTTCATCGTGACATATTAAGACCTGGAATCAGGGTAGGCCTTTAAGAAGTAATTAGAGCTCTGTACATTTGATTAACAGATTAATGGGCTAATGGGTAAATGAATTATCTCGAGAGGGGGACTGCTATAAAAGCTACTTTGGCTAGGTCTCTCAGGCACTCCCTGCCTGTCACCAACTGATGTCCTATGCCACCTTGGGACTCCGCCAGCAAGAATGCCATTGTCAAATGCGGCCCTCCAACCTTAAACTAGAATTGTGAGCTAATATAAAACTCTTTTCTTTATAACTTGCCTACTCCATGGTATTGTGTTATTAGTAATAGAAAACAGACTAAGACAATCAACATCTTCTGACCAGACAGTTGCAAAAAATGGGTTTGACAATTGGTATTTTTACAGAAGAAAAATAGAAAATTATTCTTTAAGTATTTGTTGAGTGCTTCTTTGGTGGTCCAACTCTGGAGGATATTGTGGTCCAGCAGAAGAAATAGTGACTTGGACCTATATAAAAGGAAGAAGCAAAAGTCATGAGAACGTGTTGCAAAAAGTCAGAGAAAGAAGTGGGTTCTTTCAGCTGAAGAAATTAGGGACGGCTTTGTAGAAGACTGGCATTTAGGGAAAGACATGAAATATGAGTAGACTTTGTGATCTCAGAGAGTGAGAGAGAGCAGGGCACTTATTTATTCCTTTACTGGCTTTGTGATTTGTGCTTGGAAAGGAAGGGCCAGCATGAGCAAGAGACCAGGGGTTGGAAAATGAGCAGAGGTAGGCTGGAGAGGAAAAAACAGAGAGCTGCAAAGGGATGAAATGAAGCTGAAAGGTCATGTTCATTAAATCTCTTAAAATTTGAAAGAGGTGGAATACTCCAAATAAAGAACATCATCATTTTAGTGTGGGTGGCTAAGAAAGATGAACATTGGGATATGAGGACAGCACACTGAGATCTAACCACCCTGAAGAAAGAGAATTGAATAAGCCAGGTTAGCCTGTAGGCTCCAGGATCAAGTTTAGGTAGTAAGTGTACTCTTGGAAGGCTAGCCTATACTGTGACCAACTGTTCGATGATCCCACTTGGGTCTCAGAGGGATAATTTTGTTGTGAGGAGCTACATTAATTGGATTTGGAAAGGTGAAAGCTGAGAACCCTAACTTTGAAATAAGATTCACTTGCAACAAAAACCCTTGCAGATAGTACATCTTTTTGTGGGTTGGGTGTTATCCTGTGATATGCTTCCTAGCCTTATAAACCAGGAGATTTATACTTTTCTGGGGATTTATTTGGTGTCAATGGGAACTTGGTTTATTAATTTTGCTTTCCAGAATGAGTTGCTTCTATTTGATTCTCACAATGTAGCTTATTTTTGATGCCCCAGGTTCCATGAAGGCCTCACAGCTTGGTGTTTTCCATTTTTTTTTAATGAATGAAAAAGTAGGAAAGCTTGGAGCAATTTCTTATGTATTTGACACATACGTTGAGGGATATTAAATAATTTCTGCCCAGGGCAATATGTAACAGGGTTTGATGGCCAGGTCTTATATTGATAGAGTGGACAGGCTGATAGCTATGTACACATTTTTAAAATAAATGCATCTCCGTGAAATGAACCATCAGGAGAACCATAGGCTTTGGAAGCCTGGTGTAATTAAGGAGCAGTATATTGGTTGTGAGATGACATTGATATTGACACACGATGTTTCTGGGCAATTTCATCCATATTAATGAATTATTTTGTTTCCTGCTGCAGGATTCATTTTGTTTCTTTATTATAGATTTACCTGGTGGCCTTTTAAAAGCACAATGTTTACTGTACTATGTGTTCAGTTGCCAATTATATTTATTGAACAGAAATATAACATGTAGCCAGAATGTTTTTAATTTCTTTCTTTTTTTTTTTTTTTGCGGTACTGGGGATTGAACTCAGGGGCATTCTACCTCTGAGCTATACCCCTGGCCCTATTTTTTATTCTTTATTTTGAAACAGGGTCTCACTAAGTTGCGGAGTGCCTCACTAAGTAGCTGAGGCTGGCCTCGAACCCGGATCTTCTGGTCTCAGCCTCCCAAATGCTGGGATTACAAGCGTGCACCACCATGCCCGGCTATGTTTTTAATTTCAATCAAAGATTTTTTACTCTATAATTCAGATCCTTTTTCTACCCTAATTATGCTGACATGGTGCCTTAGCAATGTCAAAACTGGAAAAGTATACAACAAATGTAACCTAAGATGCAATTATCAATTAATTAGAAAGTAAAAATGGAAACCAATGATTCTGACTTGTCATACTCTTATATTAAAATGGTGGACCCTCATCTGTTTAGCTATAATGATTCTGATGTTTTGCATCTTAGAGTTCTAGATTTTATCCAATATTTTAAATGCAGAACATGGGATAAAATCTCCTTTGATAGAATTATAAGAAATCTTTTAAAGATTTCTTGAATAGTTTTATCAAAATAGACTGAGAAGGTAAGTAGTTTGCATATTATTTCAAAGCTTTGATGTTTTATACTTGTACCTTAATATTTATATATAGAAATAATAATTCTCAGAGTAAAAGTATTACCATGAAATTTTTCTTTTGTGATGAAGTCACTTTTTAAATATGCTTTTAATTGGTTTATTATAGTCTCACATCATAATGTAAATTGTGTTGACAGTGGCATACATGCACACAGCACTTGGTGCTCCCCACTGCCTCTCCATCTCCCCTCTTCCCCAATACAGAGTACTGAGATTGACATTGGTATTTTCACATATGTACAGCCACTTTTTTGATGAAGAAAGAATAAAGTCAGAAAAAAACCTCTCAAACCTGGAACCTGATTCAAAAAATTTAAATCTGTCTTTCAAAGAGCATTTCAATCATAAAACAATTCATTGACAATTGCTTTTGAATGATTCTTCCATTTTCCCTATAAGTGCATTTGCCCACTGTGTTGCTTGGACATGTTCCACATTAATACTAATATACCATATTAATGCCAAAATGCAGCATATGTGTATACATATCTGTGTGTCTACATGTGGTCTCAACATTCTGGCATGGAGTATGTCAGATTTATGTGATCCTTGATTTAAAGGAAAAATGTTGATTACTTACTTTTTCCATTTTCTAATTTATTGATAAATATACACTTAAAAATAGACTAAGAAGAAGAATAGCTCTGTCTTGGTGTGTATATTCATGCACTATTCAAAACTATCCCACTTTGCTTTTGCCTCTTTGCTGCACTGATGCTTCCAGACACCCTGCTAGTATTCTAGATAACAAGGATTGAAATGTAGACTTTGGGGACCTGCATCTGAATCTACCCCTGCCACTTGCTTTGCCCTGTGGACATGGGCAAGGTTCTCAACCTCTCTGAGCTTCACTTTTCTCATGTATTAAGTGGAGGATGATGACAATGCCCAGCAGGGTTTCCTTGTGAGAATTAAATAAAATGCCCTTTTTGAAGTTCATGGCATGACCCCTGTTCTGTAGGAAGCACCCAGTGAGTCATAGCTACTGGTGGCAGCTGTGATCACTGGGGAAGTAGGATAATGGTAAACTTGGTGATGGTGACAAGAATAGGGCCACTAACGTTTACCATTCAGTATGTACTGGGCTAGTAGCCTTGGGTGGCTGATGTTGATGGAGCTCATGTAGTCAGTTATTAGGTAAGTTGGAGGACAACCTATTGGGGGAAAATATGATCAAGAAAGTGTGATTACTTTGAAAAGCATATACATAGTGACCTTGAAGGATTCTAAGTGGGAAGAGCTATGAGTGATTTACATAGAGCCAACATATCAGATATTCATGCATTTCTTAGATAATGGACTCTGCTGAGCATTGAGGACAGAGAGATGCATAAGACAAGGTCCTGTCCTATAGTCTGCTAGTCTGCTCCACTTGTGTGTGTGTGTTTGTGTGTGTGTGTGTGTGTGTGTGTTGGAGTAGAGAGAGCTAGAGAAGGAAACTTGGTGTAGTGAGACCTTGGGAGATGAACTCAGCTATCAAGTAGTCCTTTTCCTGGTGACATCCAGGGCTAGTACTATGGAGAGGATTGATAAGCTCAACTCAGCTGGCTGCCTAGAAGAGTGTCATCCAACAGAGAGCTTTATATGGAATTTCAAATCTTGTACTAAGACACATTAAAAAAAGGTAAAAAACAAACAGGTAGAATTAACTTTAATTATATATATTTAGCCAACTATATCTAAAACATATAGCCAATATAAAATTTTAATGGTTTTTAATTTTATTTTAGAGCAAACCTTTTAAATGTGGTGTGCATTCTATATGCACAGCAGACTTCCAACTTTGCTACTCAAATTGTGGTCCTTGGCCTCATGGCCTGATGGTGTGGATATGCCCTGGGTCCCATCTGCTCCTTCAAAATGAGGAGGATTTAAGAGGCTCCATGGCGAGTTATCCATGTTTGAGAAGTACCATCTGATGACTTGAAAAGCTTGTCATCTGAAATTACACACCCTGCCCTCTAATCATATTTGTGCGTACATTTCCTTATCATAGGTTAGGTAAACCATCTTATCACAGTTAGACCAAAGGTAGACTTCAGTTTAACCCTTGGTATCAGTGGCATCACCTTAATCAGAAGGTTGAGCTATTTAGCAAAAAATGAAGAAAGGCAGGATAAAGATGAGAAAGGAACAAGTTTCTTTTCAACCATACAATGAATGACACCACTTTTTCATAGCTACTCTTTCCTGCTATAAAAGAAATAGGAAAGGAAGAAAAAGGGAGAAGGCAAGAGAGAATTTACAAATTCATGGGTTTTTCATTATCTGAGTTCTTCCCCTGGAGCTGGCCTCATGGGCATAAGAGCAAGGGGATTATGTAGGTTTTAAGAGGAGCTTATACTCTTTTTCATTTTCCCAGCACTATAATCTATTTATAGTCTAAGAAATAAAAAAAGAGAAAAGAGGCCTCTGGGAGAAGTGGGCTTAATAATACATTAGAAACATAATGTCAATGGGAGGCTAAATGCTGTAACCACATAACAAAACACCATTCACCACAGGACAAAGAGTGAGTTCCTCAATCAACATGTATAAACAGCCCCACCCTCCCAGCCACCCCTCCAGGTTCCCCATTCCCTGTGCCCTTTGAATAGATCTTGGGTACTTCCCAGCAGCGCCAATGAGTCAGCCAGCCCATTCATCATGGAATTTCATATGGGTGAAAGTTAGCATGTTAACTTCTTTCTATTTGATCAAAAGTTTAAGCAAAGAGCAAAAGGATGTTAGTAGTTTTAGTGTTCAGACTTACAGTCAAATGCCTTGAACCTACTCAAAGTTTTGAGACCCTAGAAAGTTATTTCACTTTATACTAATCTAGTTGTTATAGTTTGCAATGCTTTTGACTCAAGAGTTTGGTTGTGAACTTAAGACATTGGCATCACAGGGGAGCTGGTTAGCATGGCAGATCTTGGGCTCTTCCCACTTGTTCAATAAACATCTGCAGTTTAACAAGATCCCTAGGAGGCTTATGTGTATTATTGTTTGAAAAGTGCTATAATCCTGCAGCTGGTTATCCTGGTGAGGGAGGGACTTGAGCCCATCCACAGGTGCATTCAACATAGTGCCTGGACCTCTTGGCCCATTATGGGAAAGTAAGGGGCCTCAGAGTGTGGTCCTCAGACAGACAGCACCAACATCACCTGGGAGTTCATTACAAATGCATATTCCCAGACCCTCACCTTCAATCCTCCTGGGGTGGGATGTAGCCACTTGCATCTCTTGGCAAGTCTTCCAGGGGATTCAGATGCCTGGCAGAGCTTGGGACCCACTGCTGTGAAGTGTCTGTGGTAGTGGCTTGGAAAAGTGTTGCAACTGGTTGTATATTTTCACTTTGAATGCCTTATTTTGTCAGTTGGAGGCCAATGTGAAGCCACATTTCATAAGGCCACAATCCTTACTTTGAAAGGAGTTCTAATGCTCTGATGGATTTAACAGCTACCCGGAATTTGTTATTTTTATTTGTGAGGGAGGTATGAACATGGAAGGGTAAGACAAAGAAACTCGATGGTTGGAATAATAATAAACTGTGTGAAATGACCTGGGACTAATTAGCCTGGGGAAGTGAAGAATGAAAGGAAGTGCAGTGAGCTACACTTTGTGAATGGTGCTGGTGACTCACCCAGGTAGGGCTCACCTGGGACAGGAAGCCTCATTCTTCTCATCTCAGGGCATCAGGAAGGGCCACGTGCTCTTCATTCAGGCTACTTGAGAATCCAGTACAATGGTCTGTTTCTGCGAGAGACAGTGGGGTCCAGAAATCTCCAAGACACACACACACACACACACACACACACACACACACACACACACACTCACACGTGTGCACGCATGTGCGCTGAGGCCGAGTGGGAGAAGCTAATACATCAGCAATGATAACACTGTATATGTTAATGAAAAGATTTTGGGAGATAGAGGAGGGATCCCTAAGTAAAGCTGGAGGAGAGGGAGCCAGAGAAGTTTTCCAGAAAGTGGTCACATGCCAGTGTAACGTTCAAGGGAGAGTAACTAGCCAGGAACCAGGAGGGACATGGGTAGGTGTGTGGGTAGGTGGGGAGACATCCGTGTGGATCAGCCACAGACCATAAGTTTGAGAGTTCATTCCTTCCTTCTATAAATATTTATTCCTTCCTGTAAATATTTATTCAGTGTCTCTTGTGTGCCTGACACTGTTCTTCAGTGAGCAAAAGAGACACACATTCCTGCTCCTGGGGGGCTTCATTCTGGCAGAGGGGTGTAGACTGAGATGAGCGCACGTGCACACACATACGCTTATAATGGGATATAAACATATTGGAAAGGTAGAGAAATGGCAACTAGAGGTGTTGGGTAGTGTAAGAATCCTGTACTGTCATATTCTACAACAGGAATTTAGGTCTTTAAGGTTTTAAATGATGAATAAAGGGATAGCAGTATAAACACATTGTTTAGAAATATGCAGGTTTGTACCAGAAGAAATAGTTTAAAGATTTTGGAGAGGAAGACTGGGAAGTGGGAAACCTGGGGCTGCTCTTTTAAAGGGTGAGCCTTGTAGAGTCTTTGATGTTCCATTCACTCATTCATTCACAAATACGCATACATGGAAGTGTGTGCTGGGCTCTATTATAGGCATTGGGAATACAGTAGTGGGAAAACACAAACCTTTCTCTCCTGGCAGAACTTAGCTTCAGGGGCAGGGGTTAAAGGGGAAGGGAGGATGTTAGGGGAGACAAAAGAAGGGGTCTGGGGAGGGGAGGGAGGGTGCACTTGTACATGGAGTAATGAGGCTGGGCCTCACAGTGAGTGATGTTTGAATGGAAACTGGACAGGAACAGTCACACAGAAGTCTGGGGCGGGGACCTTCCAGGTGCAAAGGTCTGCAGTTGTGCTTGGGTGAAGCAGCAGTGCCCAGTGCTGGTGCTGAGGGATGGGAGGGGACACAGCAGGGAAAGAGGGCAGAGGTAATTGGGAACAGGCCAGGGACTGGCATTGCAAGGACTTTGGGTTTATTCTGTGTGACATGGGAAGCCACTGAACTTTGCCCATGGAATAATTCTCTAGGTCTTCGAAAAGAGACATATGGACCCCACACAGGATAAATACCAATTTTAAATTAACCGAATAGGTTATGTACAACTTTTTCTTTTTTTATTTTTATTTTTATTCATATATTGTAAGCATACATCTTTGTTAGGAACAAATTATGTACAACTTTTTCAAATGTTATCTTTTTTTTTCTTCTAGTCATTGAGAGAAAAAAGTAGTATCAGTAGGAAAAGATAAACATTCAGATTTGAATACAAGGAAAATAAAATAAAAGTTAAAGAACAAACTAGCAACCACCACCTATCACCTCCCAGGGGGACACAGAAGCTAAGGGCTCTGATAGTGCAGGCAGCGTCTGTGTGACCAGGCTGCCTTTCCTGCACGCCCCACCCCACCCAGCTTTCCTTCCACCTAGGCCCCCAGTAATTAGAAAT
>PVLC010016310.1:0-21737 GCA_004027655.1 Graphiurus murinus
AGGGAAAAACTGCAGCTGCTATCTAATAGTTTTTATCTGGGGCCAGCCTCGGTGGGTGGAAGTCAGAAAATAGCCTTAATTCTTGATGAGGGATGTGAAAACCTGTTTTTTGTGATTGGCTAATGGGGCAAAATAAATTTATAGATGAACTGGAGGCGGGGTTCCTATCCTCTGAGGCTGAGCAACATGGTCACAGTACACCATGGGGATTAATAGCCTATGGTGGCTGAGAGCCTGGCCTTTGCTGTCAGAGTCGCTGGGTTCGAACCCTGGCTCTGTCACCTTGGGTTAAGTACTTACCATACTTGGCTCTAGTTTTTTTATGTGTAAAACGAGGAGAAAAGAATCCCTGACTGGTGGAGTTGGGAGGATGAAACCAATGCCTGGGAAGCACTTAGCAATCGCCGCAATTACCTTATATTTTCTGAGATGAGTTCTATGAAATAGAAATTACCCAGTGCATGGATAGAGCCCAGTAATTCTAGCTCTAGTTCAATATTTTTTTTTTTACCTCACTGATGAAACCAACAGCTACTCCATGGCGTTCCAGGGATCCAGCAAATCTTTTTTATCACCCCTTTGCCTGCCCCATGTTCCCATCCAATTCGTTTGTAATTACAACCATGCCTCATGCTCAGAAAGTTCAGGATGGGAAAATGCAAGTGCGTTAAACAGATGCATATGTGGTTCCCTATTCATACTATACGATAATTGTTTGTTTTAAAAGAGAATTAACCTTTATCAAGGTAATTTCCTATGTACATGCAAAACTGAAAGCATAATATAAAAACATATTTTCATACATCTCAGATTTGTAGAATTGTAGAACCTTAAAGATGAAACTGGCCAAGCCGGGCATGCTGGCACATGCCTGTAATCCCAGTACTTGGGAGACTGAGATAGGAGGATGGCAGGTTCAAGGCCAGCCTCAGCAACTTAGTGAGACCCTGTTTCAATTTTTTTTTTTTTTTTTTGGCACTAGGATGGAACCTAGAGGCATTCTACCTCCAAGCTACACCCCCAGCCAGATTTTATTTCTTATTTGGAAACAGGGTCTCATTAGGTTGCTGAGAGTCTCGCTAAGTTGCTGAGGCTGGCTTTCAACCTGTGATCTTCCTGTCTCAGCCTCCCAAGTACTGGAATTACAAGCATGTGCCACCATATAGCGCTAATTTCAAATTTTTATTTTATTTATTTTTGTGGTACTGGGGATTGAACTCAGGGGCATTCTACCTCCGAGCTATACCCCCAGCCCTATTTTTTATTCTTTATTTTGAAACGGGGTCTCACTAAGTTGCGGAGTTCCTCACTAGGTAGCTGAGGCTGGCCACGAACCCAGATCCTCCAGTCTCAGCCTCCCAAATGCTGAGATTACAAGTGTGCACCACCATGCCTGGCTGCTAATTTCAAAATTTTAAAAATAAAAATAAAAAGAGCAGGAGGTGGAGCTCAGAGGAAGAATGCCCCCTGGGTTCAATTTCCAGTATAGAAAGAGAGAGAGAGAAGAAAAAGAAGCAACAAAAGAAACAAAGAAAAAGAAAAAAGATAAAAATAATCATCTAGGCTAGAGATTTCCAAATTTTTATTGGAGCAACCCTATCTTTCTTTCTTTCTCCCTTCCTCCTCCTCCTCCTCCTCCTCCTCCTCCTCCTCCTTCTTTGTACTGGAGATTGACTCCAGGGGCCTTCTACCTCCAAGCTACACCCCAAACCCTTGCTAATTTTGAAACAGGATCTCACTAAATTAACTGAGGCTGGTCTTGAGCCTGTGATCCTCCTGTCAGCCTCCCAAGTACTGGGATTACAGGTGTGCACCAGCATGCCCGGCAGGCCTATTTCTTTAAGTCTTAGATTTCTAAGTTTCGTGATGCAGATGAAAGCAGAGCTGCTCTGATGAAACCTGGGATGCAGAGGTGAAGCACTCACCCTTTGCCCTCTTGTCCTGTGCCCCAAGCAGCTTCTGAACCCCTGTGAGGAACCCTAGGGCTTCTAGAAACTTAAGTTTGGGTCCCTCAATGATCTCATTTCATACTTTCCTTTTGTAAATTTGGCACTTCTGTATTTCTATTGATTCAACTGTCTTTTCTTTTTAAATAATATGTTTCTTGAGAGCAGGAGCCTTTTTGTTTAAATACAAAAATTCTTGCCAGGTGCAGTGGTGCACACCTGTAGTCCCAGTACTTGGGAGGCTGAGACAGGAGGATCACAGGTTCAAGGTCAGCCTCAGCAACTTAGCAAGACCCTGTTTCCAAAAAATAAAAAGGGTTGGGGGTGTAGCTTGGAGGCAAAATGCCCCTGGGTTTTTATCTCTAATACCAATAAATAAATAAATAAATAAATAAATAAATGCATATGTACATTCTTAGTGCACTCTCTCTGCATGTGGGTATGTGAGGCCTTGTTAAAATTTTCCTGTTAGTGCCAGAAATGACCAGAGACTATTATTATATACAAACACCCTTTATTGAATCTTTGAAAAGTGATTTCATAGAACCATACAATTTTCAGCTTGAAGGGACCTTAGAGAGCATGGACTTTAGCACTCTCATTTTCTGGATGTGGAAACTGGGGCTCAGATAAGCGATTTGGCTGCTGTCATGTAGTGAGTTAGTGGTAGTACTGGGACAAGAGTTCAGGACACCTGACTCCTGGTTTAGGACTATTTCAACTTGTAACAGGAGGCTGCTCTCGCACGGCCAGACTATTATAGATCTGTGTTCCTGAGAACACGCTTCAGCTGCCTATAAATCTTCTTTTCTCCATCATTAACCCAAAGAACTATCTTTATAATCCAGGGCCTTTGTTTTATTATGTGTAAATTTCTTTAATTATAAAAATTTAGAAAATACTGACAGGAAGAGATGTCTAGGATCAGGTAAATCAAAACGCAACGATTATTTTGAGGATGATCCCATTTTCTTTAAAGCTTTGGATCTTTCCCTGAGGTCTAGCTGGACATCTTTTTCCATGATCACTCTTGACTTAATTATCTAATGAACACTCATGTCTTTAATTATGTGATAACTGCATCTGTTAATTCCTGTAAGGTGGTATTAATGCATGACTATCACGACTATAGAGTTTTAAATTTACTTTATCTTATTTTTTAACTACTGCACATTATTACCCAGTCTTATGAATCATCATTTTTTTGCTCAGTCCCTTATTGATAACATTGAGATTATGTCCAGTTTTTTTGAGTGTGGTACAGGGGATTGAACCCAGGGGTATTCTACCTCCAAACTTTTTTATTTTGAAACAATGTCTCTCTACGTTACTGAATTGCTGGTCTCAAACCCGTGGTCCTCCTGTCTTAGGTTTCCAGGCATTGGAATGACATATATACGTACAGTGCCCAGCTTACCTTCAATTCTTAAAAAAGCTGCTGTGATATTGGTATTCCTGCTGTGAAAATCGTATGCTTCCTTTCCCATATATTTGAGGATTTTTCTGAGATAGATTCCTAGAGTGAAATTGCTGGGTCAAATTTTGAGGTAGTGTGACATTTATTCTCATATTTTTCTTCTGTTGCTGAGACTGAAGTGAAAAAACTCCAGCATCTCTACATAACTTTGTTTTTTATTAAGCTTTTTGCTTTTTACATACATGAAGTTATTTGTTTCTACTTCTGGGATTGAACCCAGGAGTATTCTGCCTCAGAGCTATACCCAGCCCTTTTGTGTTTCTTTTTATTTTGAAATAGGGTCTTGTTAAGTTGCCAAGGGTCCCACTAAGTTGCTGAGGCTGGCCTCAAACCTGTGTTCCTCCTTTTTAGCCTCCCAACTACGGGGATTACAGGCATGTGCCACTGAGCCTGGCTTATTTGAGCTTTTAAATAATTTTATGGGTTTATAGATGGGAAAATTAGGCTTAGATAACTTCATAATTTGCTCAATTCCTATAGTTAAGGAAGGTAAAGTCATATTTGAAAATTGGGTTTTCTCACTCCGAGGTAGGATTAAATGTCCCCCATAAAAACACAGAAGTAAACTACAAGGATGAGATCAGGAAAGTGAACACACTCTCTGCAGGCAGCAGGGACAGCTGCTTTGGGTTGTTGGCAGACATTAGCAGGAGCGCAGATGTTTGGACCTCACCCCAAAGTCTTGCTGAAGAGAGCAACCACTCTTCTGGCTGAGGCACCCTCACAAGTCAAGCACTTGGGACAGCATCGGGCATGGGACACTTTTTTTTCCCTACACTGTTTCTCAAGGGAGCCAGATGTCCCCTGTCCCTCTAAGATGGGACACCTTTGGTGAGACAGATGCTTCCAGATAGTGTCTGAGAGTCCAAGCCCTATAGTGGTTCCAACGGTTCAGTTGTATCTCTAGAAACAAAAGTTGCCACAGTCGGTCAAGGGGGAGAAGAGGTACAAATGGGTATTGAGAAACTTTATATCCAAGATGCAGAGGTGAGGGAGAGCCCTAAGGTTTGCTCATTGGATCCCCTGCCCAGGCCTTTAGGAGCAGAGAAGTGGCTCAGGAAGAGGTGAGGCATAAGGCGCTTCTGTTCCAGTGCATGTTCGGCTCTAAAGACCCATTTCCAGCGTGGTATGGGCCCCATGAATGTCTGGTGCCGGTACAGTTATCCCTGGATAAACATCCCTTTCCTTCCTCCCCACCAAAGCCCTATCTGTGCTAACTTGTTTAAACTTTGCAAACTAATCAGTGATGCTACAGCAAATATCAAGTCTTTGGTTTAAATAGACACTTACTGGGCACCTATGCTGTGTAAGGCGGCCTTGAGGACCTGAAACTAATCGATACAGGGGTTCTCTGTAGCACCTCATCCTCAGCCACCCGGCCTTTCCCAGTCATGGCTTCTTGGGAGCAAAGGCTGCTGAAGTGTGCAGCGGCAGGGTTAGCAGAGGCCTGGCTTACACCACCGACCCCGGCTGGCGGCTGGAAACGGGCCTTAGCCTTTGGTCGGGCTCTGCTTAGTTCAGCCTCCTCTTCTGAGACCTCGTCTCTAAGCTGCGTATCATGCGAGCAGGACCCGGAGAGATTTATTTTCATGACCTTTCCGGATGCAGAATCCAAGCAGGGGGGAGGGAGAGAATCAGCTCCGAAGCGGTTAATTTTACCGGCTCCTAAATTGATAAGCGGCGAGGACGTCAGTCTGCAATGAACTCGCCTTGTTCGACGGGGTTCTAAGACAGCGGAACTCAATCAGCAGCGGGCCGCACGGTTCAAGGCTGCAATTCATCCCGCCGAGCCTCTGAAAAATGGGAGGTGACAGTTCATTTTGCCAGTGACAGTCTGTCGGTCTCGCTCGCTGCTTCTCCTGTCGATTGCCTGGCGGAGGTGAAGCGCGCCTCCAGACACCCTCGTTTGGTATTCCGCTCAGCTGAGCAGGATGGTCCCAGGACCCGAGGTGTGCAAATCGCACTGCCCAGCAGCTTGTCTTCCTTCCCGGAAGCTCTGAACTGCTCAGGCGTGGCTGTGGGTCCCCACTTCCCACTTCCTGTCCCGCTCCTTTCCCTCCAACTCGCGCTTCCCGCGGGCTGGGCGCCCTCCCTTCTCTGGGACCTTAAGAAACAAAGCCACAGAGCCAGACGTGGTGGCCTGTGCTTGTAATCCCAATACTTGGGAGGCTGAGACAGGAAGATCGCAGGTTTGCGTCCAGCCTCAGCCTCTTAGGCCCTGTTTCAAAATAAAGAATAAAAAATAGAGCTGGGGTGTAGGGGTGTAGCTTAGAGGTATAATGCCCCTGGGTTCAATCCCCAGTAACACACACACACACACACACACACACACACACATACACACACACACACACACTCTTTAACAAAGCCATCCCAGATGCTCAGGATGGGCTAGCCTCCCTATGGAGGACAAGGCAGGCCAGAGTGCTGGGGATGGAACCCAGGGCCTTGGGCCTGCTTGGCTACACCCCCACAGCTTCAGTTTCTGAGGAAATCCTTGAACAAGCAGGAAGAGAAGGAGAAAAGGAGGTGACTCTATGAATGTATGTCTCTAATATACACTCACATCTCTTCCCAATACTTTCTACTTCTCTAACCCTACACTTTTTTGGTACTAAGTATGAACCCAGAGGCATTCTCTCTCTGAGCTACACCCCCAGGCAGTTTATTATTATTATTATTATTATTATTATTATTATTATTATTTCTTATTTGGAAACAAGGTCTTGCTGGGTGCTGAGCACTTCACTAAATTGCTGAGGCTGACTTCTAACCTGCGATCCTCCTGTCTCAGCCTCCCAAGTATTGGGATTACAAATGGATACCACAACAACTGTACACATTTGAATGAGAGCTCTGTATCTTTAACTTTCCTCATTTTGAGAAGTGTACCAGCTATTATTTCTAAGGGAATATCCTGGTTCTTAGGAAATACAGTGATGTTTTAAGGGAAAAGGAACCTGATGTCTGCTATACTCTCAAATGGCTTAGAAAAAAAAAAAGTAAATTTATATAAATAAAAAAAATATGACAAAAGTTAATTGACTCTGAGTGGTATGAAGGAGTTTTAGGTACTATATAACTTTTCTGTAAGTTTGAAGTTTTTTAAAAAAATAAAGTCTTTAAAAAAAATCCCAATGGATTTGCCTTGCAACAGTTACTCAATAACTTGTACTGGGGACTGAACCCAAGGGCATTCTACCTCTGAGCTACATCCCCAGCCCTATTTTAATTTTTTGTTTTGAAACAGGGTCTTGCTAATTTGCTAAGTTGCTGAGGCTGGCCATGAACCTACAACCTTCCTGTCTCAGCCTCCCACATACTGGGATTACAGACGTGCACAACTGTGCCTGGCTCTCAATAGCATTTATTGAGGACCTACTATTCACCAGGCATAAGTGCTGGAGGATATGATATTAAGTAGATAAGAAATATCTGGACCCTCAGGGATCTTACAGTGGGGAGGGGAGACAGGTGGTAGGTAGACAAGTAGTTTCTGTGAGTTTGAATGGTAGGTGCTAAATACAATAGGAATATAAGAGAAGGAAATGTAGTCCAGCCTGGGGAGCCAAGGCTGCTTACCAGAGGAAATGCTGTTTGACTGTGACTTGAAGCAGGAAGGTTAGGGAGAAGCGAGCTGCACACAGAGGAAACAGCTCGCTCGGGAAGATGAAAGTAATGGGGGCAGCTTACTTGAGAAAATGAAAAAAGTTTGTTACTGAAGATGACAAAGGGTGAGGGGACCATGTGGGGAGGGGTAAGCAGGTCAAACTTGGTGGTGTTGATGGTAGGGGCTTGTTAGCTGCACTGAGAACTGAGGTGGCATACTAATTGAGAAAGGATTTTAATTAGCGGAGGGACAAAGCAGATTTTTAAGAAAAAGAGATCTCTGGCTGTTGGGTGGAAAATGGGTTGGTGGTACCTATGAGTGGAGGGCTGCAAGGTGATGGTGGCTTGGACTAGGCTGTTGGCAGTGGGGCTGGAGAGTAGCAGATGGTTTGGGAGAGGTTTAGCAGGTAGGCTTGGCAGAGAAAGAGAAATGAAGAATGATCTCCAGGTTTCCAGACTGGGCTGCTGGATTTTCCATGGTGCTGTTTCTCGCCTGGGGAAGACGGAAAGTGGGGAAGGATTGGTCAAGAAGGGGGTGAGCTTTTATTTCTGTGGAATTTGAGTTGACCCTGCAAATGCCACAACCAACAGTGTAACACCGAGGATAGTGGAATCTGTCAGGCCAGAGCACAGGCTCTATCAATTAAGGATCTAAACATCTTACCTAGCCACATCTCTGATTTTCAAGGTCCCAGAAACCCAGTTTGAGAGAATTTGAACAAGCAGAGTTAAAGAACAGAGGAATGAGGTGGGTAGATTGCATTTTCTGTTCAGCAAACACACCCACTTTTTCTATAAATAGCAATCTGTGTTGTGTCAGAATTTTGTTTCTCTATTTCACTCATTTGGCTTCCATAGGAGCTGCCATTTTCTTATGTGAAGCCACCCCTGTGTCCACAACTGAGTCAATGAGAGCCTGCACAGTGGCCTAGGAAACTACCAGTTGTATTTAAGGCCTGGTAACATCCCTATCTTCCATGTTCAATTATTCAACTCTTCCTTGGAGTCTTGGTGACAATTAATTATCCTTTTTGTCCAAGGCTATTTGATTTGGGTTTCTGTCTCTTATAATCAAGAGTCTTGGTTACTGCAAGGAGCCCCAAAGAAGCTGTGTTGCTGGAAAGACAATGAGACTATTGAGAAAAAGAAAACCACACAAGTAAAGCTGTAGATGCACCAGACTCAGAGGCAAAACATGAGTGGAGGCTGCATGCGGCTGTTCCCAAGCCCTCCTGACCAGCCCCTGGAGTACTGGAATCTCTCCACTAGGGGAAGAGGGTAATACCACACATGGCCAGCATAGCAGGAGAGACACTTTCAAAATGATCAGGAAGAATAAACAAGAGCCAAATGGGTTGGCAGAGGCAGAAGAAGTGATGTAAACCTGTGAGCCAACCTTGGAAATCTCAGAAAGACCTAAGAAAGGAGAAGGACTGAGATCATTGCATTTGACAGATGGGGGCTATTGATCCAGGGCACTTAGGGGCAAACTGTTAAAATGATTTCACCTAGTAGCACCTGGGAGACAATATAGATAATGCTAAAACTTTTATTAGCACTAAAGAAACCACCAGGGAAACTCAGATCTGAGCTGGGAACTTAGAAAGGTTGACCAAAGATGGGAAGATTTGAGAAGATGAAGATCAGAACTCCTACAAAAATAAACTTTGCTTACCTTCAGAATTCTTTTGCTTCATGGGTACCCAGTCCTTTGAGTTAATTTCAATATTCATTCAGGCCTGAATTCTCCCGGGCAATGCTCGGTGTCCCAGACATTTCCTGCTTTCATGTTCTATCAAAATTTACCTGCCTGTGTCCTGTATCAGCTCCTCAGGACAGCGACTAATCTGATAAACTGACGAGTACTAATGGGATAAGGAGTCTGAATATAGCGACATGCTAGACCTTCAGGCACTTCATGCCTTATTTATTTATGAATTCTTACCACCTGACACAGTTCCTGGCACACGCCATGGATCCAGTCAATGTCTGCAGAAGTGAAATGGACAGAGCATGCTCCTTTGACTCAGACTTTTGGAGCTAATGCCTTATTTAAATTAAAGGCCCAGCCAGGCATAGTGGCACACACTTGTAATCCCAGTACTTGGGATGCTGAGATAGGAGTAGGCAGCAGGTTCTTGGCCAGCCTCAGCAACTTTAGTGAGGCCCTCTGCGACTTAGTGAGACCTTGATTCAAAATTAAAAATAAAATAGGGCTAGGGATGTAGCTTGGAGGTAGAATGCCCCTGAGTTAAATCCTCGGTACCACAAAAATTTAATTAATTAAAGGCCTTCATGGTAAGAATTTCGAGCATCGTAGCACACTAGAATTGGGGAGATGTTTGGGTACATATGGCCATTTGGCATTCCTCACAGGGGGGATGGATCTATATGGAATGGGCCGTGTCCTGCATCTCAGTCTGCATGAATCACTGATTGAGCATTTACTTTGGGAGCCTCTGTTTGGGTATGAAACATCTCTGGGCACTCAGTTAGTACTGCAGTGTTAAACAGGCAAATATTTTGATCTCTAGAGAGCATTATGTTGCCATCCGACATGAAGATATTACTGATAGCATATATAGGTCACGTGCTTGGGTCCGATCACGAGAATGGAAATAGTCAACAACTGCCAGGTTGTGCATTTCTTGAGGACATCATGTTGTTTCTATGTGTTTGGGGCCTAGTGCTCTGAACACAGTACTGGCCCAGTAAGTGTTGGATGAATGGAGGAGGAAAGGAAGGAAAGAAGGAAGGAAGGAAGGAAGGAAGGAAGGAAGGCAGGCTGGCTTCGTAATATTTTTGGTTCCCTATGTGACTATAGGCATACTCAAGGCCTTCGTGGAATTAGATTAACAAAAATTCCAAGAAACAGAAATATTCTGTTTTCTTCCATTTCCTTGTTCTCCTTTTCTTGCATGAAGCTGTTGGGTCCACTGAAGATTTAATCTAATATCTTGGCTACAAACAGCAGGACTGGCCGGCTTCAAGCTGTCCTATTAGCTGGAGTTTTAACATCTTGAACCAATGTGAATAAAACATAACTGGCTGCCTCCTCTTCCTTCTTAAATGTTGGAAAGAATGTCACTTCTTCTGGCCTGGAGTCCACAGTAATCCCTGGAAGTTGGACATGCCCTTGGTGTTTGTCGCACTGATGGTGCTAAGCCAGGTAAGGATTTCATGGTGCTTACAAGATACGCGTCACCCCTGGTGTAACCAGATGTTGTAAAGGGATACTGGAAAATGCTGGGATGTCTTTACTTTTATTGATCATGGAATCTGGCAAGTTAGAGCTGGAAGGAACCTTATTTCTTCGTTTATAGTTGAGGAACTTGGTCCTTTAATAGGAAGAAATGACAATCAAATCTCCCGTACTAGATGGTTAGGTTTCTTAGCAACCAGAAGATGTGATGGCAGACCAGATGTTTTCTTGGCTTCAGCTACTTAGTGAGGCCCTGTTTCTAAATAAAGAATAAAAAAATAGAGCTGGGAGTATAGCTCGGAGGTAGAATGCCCCTGGGTTCAATCCCCAGTACCAGAAAAAAAAAAAAAAAAAAAAAAAAACCCTCTGGGCAGTCAGGTTCACACCCTCCTCAATGGCCCACAACAGTGTGGGTTGTGTGGAGATAATTGTGTGGAAGCCACTGGCTTGTCATTTAACTATTTTATTTTCTAGAACCGTCCCTCAATGTCACCAGCCGCCTCAGAAAGTAGTAAAGCTATTTGGGGAGGGGGAACAGGGGCATTCTATCTCCAAGCTACATCTCCAGCCCTTTTTATTATTTATTTTGAAACAGGATCTTGCTAAGTTGCTAAGGGTCTCACTAAATTTCTGAGGCTGGCCTTGAACCTGTGATCCTCCTGTCTCAGCCTCCCAAGAACTGGGATTACAGGCATGCACCACCACACCAGGTGGTGTTAAAGCTATTGTGTATAGATTCAACCAAATCACCACTTCCTGATTCTAATGTTCAGCAACTACTTTTTGTGTGTGTGTGTGTGGTATTGGAAATTGAACCCAAGGGCATTTCTACCTTTGAGCTACACCCTCAGCCCTATTTTATTTTTTTGTTTGGAAACAGGGTCTCATTAAGTTGCACAGGGCTTTGCTAAGTTGCTGAGGCTATCCTTTAACCTGTGATCCTCCTGTCTCAGCCTCCCAAATACTGGGATTACAAGTATGTATCACCACGCCTGGCACAGCAACCACTTTTGAATCCTCCCCCCACTTCCCTTCTATTTCATTTTGAGGTTCAAAGGCAGCCAGGAGGCAATTAGTATGCAGCTGAGCAAAGTAGGGCCCTGACACCTTCATGGTGCTGTGGTTAATTTGCTGTAACCCAGGCACCACACTTCTCCAGGCTGAGCCTCGGGTTTCCTGTAGGCCACAGGGTTTCTAAAGTCCCTTCCAGCTCTGAAACTGAGATTCTTTGTTGAGATTCTTCTTCTTCTTCTTCTTCTTCTTCTTCTTCTTCTTCTTCTTCTTCTTCTTCTTCTTCTCTCTCTCTTTCTCTCTCTCTCTCCCTCTTTTTTTTTCAGTACTGGGGATTGAACACAGAAGCATTCTACCTCGGAGCTACACCCCCAGCCCTATTTTTTTATTCTTTATTTTTAAACAGGACCTCACTAAGTTGTGGAGGGCCTCGCTAAGTAGCTGAGGCTGGCTGTGAGCCTGAGATCCTCCTGTCTCATCCTCTCAAGGACGTACCACCACACCTGGCTTTGTTGAGATTCTGAAGGGAGAATCTTATGGAACAGCTCCCTCTGGGAAGAAAAACTTGTCTTTTTTCAGAGTGCTATCAAGGAACAGAGAAAGATTCATAGAAGCAGAATGGCTGGTAACTGAAACCTGCCAGTGTCTCAGGTGAATCAGAACTGGAATCTGAGGAGCGATCCAAGTGGCCAGAGGAGCTCTTTACTGAGGTGGAGAGGAGTTTAAAGAAAGAGGTCATAGAAGCCGGGCGTGGTGGCACATGCTTGTAATCCCAGCATTTGGGAGGCTGAGACCGGAGGATCCGGGTTTGCAGCCAGCCTCAGCTACTTAGTGAGGCACTCTGCAACTTAGTGAAACCCTGTTTCAAAATAAAGAATAAAAAAATAGGGCTGGGGGTGTAGCTCTGAGGTAGAATGCCCCTGGGTTCAATCCTCAGTACCAAAAAAAAAAAAAAAAAGAAAGAAAGAGGTCATGGGGTTCTCTCTGAGCCATCATTTCCCACCAGTTCAGTGCAAAACTCTAGTCTCCTACTTTGGGCTTAGAGCAAACTGCATCTTGGCTTTGTTTCCGGGTCAGCACCCAGGTGAGGAAGTGTTACAGTCCCTCCCACAGTCACCCTGCACTCTCCGCTGGCAGCATTGCATGGAGCTGATGCAGGGCTCCCCGAGATGAGGCAGAATCCCCTTAAGCAAAGTTGGGCGCCATCATCTTCTAGGTCTTCGGAGCCTGCAGTCTTGCCTTTCCTGAGCACTATCTCCCTGGGGCAAAGATGTTGAAAATTAGAATTCAAATGACCTGCTCTTAGTGGTCACACTCGTAGTGACAGAGCAGAGAGAAAAACCTTGGCCCATTTTTTGAATCCTTGGTCTGGCTCTCATGTCACAACTGCTTCTCATTTAAGGGACAGTTCCACCTTCTGAGGATGCAGGGCAGGGATGTCAGGTATTGATATGACAGCTGTCCCAGTCCCCAGCAATCTTTCCCATCCTGTAGCCTGCTCAGACAGTGGAGGAAGCAGCTCTGGGGCAGAGGGGATTGCCATACGCAGAGCTGCCCTGGCAAAGATAACAGGTTGTCTATCAAAGTATGAAGCCTGTGTATGGCCTGGACCACAGAGCTTCCACCAGAGGAGAAATTAAACCTGTCTCACACACCAATCCCAGTGCTCTGATTACATTTACAGAGGTCATGGCCTGCATTCTGTCACCATGGAAACCTTTCAGGCTGCCAGGGTTGTCCTCTGTGTGTGTGGTTGATATTTAAAGGCAAAGTCGGGCAATTACTCTCCTCCACCAGCCTGCATCCTGGTACATCATGCCCAAGATAAGAAGGAGGAAGAGATGAAGAAAACAGGCCACCTGTCCCTACCAGGCAGGTCTTTTTAGTAGAGCCAGGTTTGCAGGGAGGATGGCCAATGGGCAGAGATGATGAGGGGGAACCAAAGAGGACCCCAACTTTGTCAGAATATAAGTACCTTTCCACAGGCACATGGGCACCTATATTGAATGGAGCCTTTTTCCTCTGATACCTTCTCTAATTCACAGGCACATGTCAGAGTGGCCAGAGGGAGCCAGGGAAGCCCCGTTTGCCGGCATGCCCTTGGTGGTTTTGATTTTGCACATCTAGTAACAGTGTGAATTGTGCTGATAACAATATGGTTTATGAAGGATCCCTACTCCTTCCAAGGACCCCACAGCACTGTCCTGGAAAAAACTACCAGGGGAGTGACTTATCAAGGAGTCCCAGGTGGTGGAAGAGGTAAATAACACCTGATTCCACAGAGTAAGAAAAGAACACAAGCGCTGACTCGGCTGGTGACCATCCATTTTTTTTCTTCAGTCTCAAGACAATTATTTCCACACCGTTGAATGGAGTGTAGATAACACAGGCACCTTAATAGGCTGGGAGCAGAGGCTGTTTAGAGGAGATTTTAAGCACTGTGAGCATAAAATGAACATGAATATTCTGCAGTATGCATCTTACAACTTGTCATTAAGTGGATGGCCTCGGCGATGGGATGCAACAGGCTTTGATTGGAATATCGAGCTCTAAAAAGGGAAATTCTGCATCAATAGTCTCATCGTGCGGGATATCACATGCTACTCAGTAAGACATGTCATTGTGTTGATTGTGTGTGTGCTAAAAGCAGAAGATCATAATGGCTTCAATCCCCACAAGGCACCTTTCTTTAGGAATTTATAGGCACTCCCTGAAGCTTCTCAACGTCCTTGGAGCTGGAACAGAGCATAACCTGAAATTACAACTGGGGGAAATGAAGTGGATCCACTTGATTTCGTTTCTAATCCTCCAAACCGTGGGTGCTTCTTGTTTTGTTTTTTGTTTTTCTTATTTTTTTCTGCTTCTCCATTTTTTTCATCTAGTTTCTCACTCACTTCCTTCTTTCCCTTTTTCCTTTCTCACAAGCCTTATCAACCAATCACAACCCATCATCCTTCCTCGCCACCCTCCCCCTTCTGCCCTCACCTTTCTGTTGAGTTTAGCCCTGTTGGCAGCTCTCCAGATTAAAGAGGCTACGGACTCCTGGGATCTAAGCTGCCTTCTGATTGGTTCTTTCCAGGGTCTGTATTTATGGGGGAAACTTAGTTTCTGCCACAATGAGTGAAAAGAGGAGTTAATATCTCATGCCTTCCAGATCAGTGTTTTCCCCATGTGATTTGGAGAATGCTGCACATATTTGAAATAGATAGGGCAGGGAAGAAATCGTTGGAGGTGGGCAGGGAGGACCTGATAAACCCTTTTTTTTTTTTTAGGGCCTGATGCCAAGGACATTCTTTCTATCTCTTTAAAGACAAGGTAGCTTTAGAAAGAGGAAATCTCTCATCTTTGGAGAACAATGATACCCTTATCTTGGACAGTCACTCCTTAAATATGTGTGTGTGTGTGTGTGTGTGTTACTGGGGATTGAACCCAGAGAAATTCTACCTTCAAGCTATACCCCCAGCCCGATTTTATTTCTTATTTTGGAAACAGGGTCTCACTAGGTTGCTGAGAGTCTCACTATTTGCTGAGGCTGGTCACGAACCTGTGATCCTCCCGTCTCAGCCTCCCAAGTACTAGGATTACAAGTGTGTGCCACCACACCCAGCTAAATATATCTTCAGTGAGTAAAGAGGGTCGAGCTAAAGATTATGGATGACTTTTGATATATATATTTTGAGCACCTACAAGTCCTAGTTGTTGTGGTGAGTATAGAGATAATAATACTAGCTAACACTGATGGAAGCACCTGCCATGTTGTAGGCACTTAGAAACTATACTTATATAACTATATTTATATAAAGTATAGTTATTTTAGTTCTTTGGATCTCCACAACAACCTTCGAAATACCATTACTATTGCCTTTGCACAAATGAGGAAACTGAGGTCCAGAGAAGACAAATAATGTGTCCAAGGTCATCATAGACAAGTGGCAAATCTGAGTACAAGGCTGTCTGACTCTAGGGCCACTATAGGCATTACCTCCTTTTTTGTGGGGGTACTGAGGATTGAACTCAGGGACATTCTACCTCTGAGTTATACCCTAAATCCTTTTTATTTTGAAACAGGGCCTCACCAGGCTGCTGAGAATCTCACTATATTGCTGAGGCTGGTCTCAAACCTGTGATCCTCCTATCTCAGCATCCCAAATACTGGGGTTGCAGGTATGCACCACCATGCTTGGCTTGTGTCACCTCTTTGATGGGGTCAGGGTTGTGTTTAGAATGTGTATTCAGCTTGTACAGGGTAACATGAAATGGTGAGAGACTGGACGCAGGAGATTGGGTTGGAAGTCCTTTCAACATTACTTTTTTTTTTTTTTTCCGGTACTAGGGATTGAACTCAGGGGCATTCTACCTCTGAGCTACACCCCCAGTCCTGTTTTTATTTTTCATTTTGAAACAGGGTCTCACTAAGTTGCAGAGGGCCTCACTAAGTAGCTGAGGTTGGCCACAAACCTGGATCCTCCTGTCTCAGTCTCCCAAGTACTGGGATTACAAGTGTGTGCCACCACACCTGGCTCAATATTACTTTTCAATGAAGATAATGAGATAATGAGAACCTACCCCAGGGTGGTGATATTCAGGATGCAAAGAAGGGCAAGGGTTCAGAAACCATTGTTAGGAGGTGCTATGTGGGCTTGTGAATGTTTGGAATGAGGATGAGTCCTACATTTTGAAATTGGATGTTGGGGAAAACAGCTATTCCTTTATGACTTTTAGAGTTTATGGTGTATATGCTATATACTATATACATACTCATCTTATTTAAGTCTCACAATAACCCTGTAAGGTAGGGATTATGATCTCCAATGTACAGGTAAGGAAATTGAGACTTGTAGAGTTCTGCTCAGACTCTCCGAGCAGAGCCAGAACTGAGACCCATGCCTTTTTGATCCATAGCCCAGACCCTGTCCACCGAACTTTGTTGCCATTACAAGAATTAAGGGGACTGGAAATAACAAATTGGCAAAACATTCCAGATGTACCGGTGGGAATGTGGGGCCAAGGCACAAATTAGAAAAGTAGTCCCTAAAAGGGCAGTTGCAGCGGTGAGGGGAGGAAACTGCTGGGGACTCAGAGATGAGGAGGAAGAGGAAAGGAGACAGAGGGGAGGGAGGCAAGCGTAAACTCTGCCAAACGCCTGTGACTAGAGGGTGAAATGAAAAGCCAAAGAAAGAGGAAGGGAAGAAGCCCAGGGGAGGGCGTGCAGAGGAAGCTGGGTGCCACAGCAAGAGCAGAGCCAGTGACGTTCAGTGCTGCAGAAGGGGTTGTGAAGACTGAGAGGTGAGAAGGTTGAGATGGCCTCGGGAGAGAGGCTTCCATGGGGTGAAGGTGGCGAGCAGGCCAAACTGATGCGCAGAGAAGAAGGGGCACGCGATTCAATGGAGGGATGGGTGGGGACAGGGAAAGAGAAGAAAGGAGGGGAGTTGGAGAAGGTTGTGGGATAGAAAGAAGATTTTTTTTTTTCATTTTGTTCTTTAGGGTTGAGGAGACCCATCATGTTAGTAGACAGAAGGAAACACTGAAGATAGAGAATGAGAGACTGGAGAACTGGAAAGTGGTAGGAGAGGGTGAGATCATGACTTCTAGTGAAGGGGTAAGAGAAGGAAGGACAACTCTTTCTTTTTTGGGAGGGTATTAGGGGGATGAACCCAGGGGCATTCTACCTCTGAGCAATACCTCTGAAACAGGGTCTTGCTAAATTGCAGAGGATCTTACTAAATTGCTGAGGGTGGCCTCAGACCTTCCATCCTCCTGTCTCAGCCTCCTCCCAAGTACTAGGATTGCAGGCATGCACCACTACACCTGGCCAAGTCTTTCTTAAGAAGTAAAGGTGAAACCTGAAAAGCAAGGCAACATAGACTAAGAGTATTATCTTATATAGGAAAGAGTGTGGTTTACGTGGGGAGAAAATATTGCTAGAAGAGGAGCCCAAGGATTTTTAAGAATAGAAATTTAGAAAGGAAAAGGAAGGAAAGAAAGAAGGAAGGAAGGAAGGAGCGCACACTGACCCAATTCTGAAGTCAAAGAAAGAATATATTTTGAGGACCTAAAGTTCATTGTAAGGGATGTCCACTAGGGCAAAGGTATTTCTACTCACTTTCTTACATGGAAATAATTAGCCCTTCCTTGCTGTTTTTATCTCTGACTCAGGTAATGCTTTGTTTGTGTTTGTGAATGTTGGGGATTCTGGTTAGATAACCCTAGGTATGATCCCCTCACCCCCTCCCCCGGGCACATATGCAGTGCAGGCCAGAGCTTCCCCCCAGATTCTAAAATACTGCTCCTTCTCTCACCCAGAATTTGGCCACCCCAGTCTTGAATTCTAAGACCCCTGATAAAGTGAGGGAGAAGAAAGGGCAGAAATACAAGAAGGGGTTTAGGGAGCTTAAACTTTTTTGAAAGAACAGATGAAAGGAAACCAAAGAAACTCAGTTCAACTTCAGAAAATTGCTGCTCCTCTATTATTTACTTTCAATCTCCTTCATCCCCCCCCCCCAAATGGATACATCTTCATCTAGTTTTCCAAAGTTATTATGTCTGCAAATATCCAGTCTACAAAATTGGCCTCGGCCCCATCTGCCTCTCGTGCAGATTAAGCACGTAGGCTGCCTCCACATCTCACTCAGAAAGTGCACAGCCTCATCTGGCTGCAGCTGACACGTTCTGAGCCCCCCACCCCCACCCCTTCAGATTCCCAAGAGAACCAATCAAAGACGGGAAATGTCAGAGTCAGCAACCTCTTTGGTCTTCAGGGCTTCTGCTGGGCTCGGCAGTGCCCAAGGGAGATGTCTAATGTGGTCTCAGGGATGGGTAAAGAGGATACCAAAAGGAGGAGGGGGAGGGTTGCAGGAAATACAGGGAAAAATAATAAAGGGAGTGATAGAAAGATAAGGTGAAGAACAAAGAAAGAAAGGTTACTCTTTGGAGGGAACAGTGACTACTTCATAGAGCCATCCGGCTAGGTGATGACGATCTACCTTCGATGTTGTTTAGTTCTCTAAGACCTTTGGACCAGCACCTGGATTCTAATGCCAGCACTGCTCCCGGTTGGGGACCCTGGACAGAGCACAGAGTCTGCTCCTCATCTTGAATTTGATTCCCTTGAAGACTCTTTTGCGTTTTAATGGTCCCTCATCCTGTTCCAAGCCTGTGCCTCATTGAGAACCTGCGTATGGGAATGTTCCAATATATGATGTGAGAACCTGCTTCTTTTGTTGTGTTTATTATGGCAGAGAATCTAAGAAGACCAGGGGGAAGGAGAGATGATTAGAGGGGCAGTTAGGGCATTTGTGTGAGTGTGGATAACAGGACCCTCCTAGGTCCAAGGGTTGGCTAATTAGTAAGCGCAAGACTTCTGGTAGGCCATGGAAACTGCATTTTAAGGCCACTGAAATGATGCGCCCAAGTTAGCATGGTAGGTCCCCCTCCTCTGCCTCTGAGGTGGCCTGAAGCTTGGTTTCTGGGGTGTTGCCAAGCACACAGTGAGCCCGATTCTTGGCACGGACTGGATGCATCGTCCCTCCTTCCCCGTCCCTTAATGAAGTGTGCAGCTCTTGTCCTCATTAGGCTCCAGCATTGTCAATAAAAGAGTCAATAAACCCTGTTGATGGGGTTGGGACCCAGAGGCTGAGACAAGGCAGCCGCACACTCACAGGGCAGACTTCAGCTCCACCACATGTCATGACCCAGCGTCCAGGGATCAACAACCTGCTCTGGAGCAGCCTCAGCGCCCGCCCTCCACAGCCTCCTCTCCAGACCCACTGCACGTGGGATGCAGCGCGCCAGCCGGAGCCTGCTGTGCTTGCAGTCGTTCCCGCCCCATGCCATTCTGGGTGCCAGGTGCTTTTGTTTCTTCCTGATTGAGCCCTCTGGACACCCCGTGGATGCATATTTAGTGAGTGCCCACCTGGCACGAGAATGTGCAGACGGATCTCCAAGCAGCCCAGAGGCTGACATGGGCCCTGTTTTCTGGGTCTCCTGCCTGCTGACAGTGTGTGAGGGGTCCCAGTGGACAAGGCGATATATTTTCTGCACAGTCTTGCTGCTGGACTCCATTCCTGGCTGCTCGGCCTCTCTTTAGATACCCTTATCTTATCTAATTACAAGGAATTTCAGATTAATTTCCTGGCCTCTGCTCCCCAGGACCTCTTATCTTTGAGGGCCTTGTATTTTAACCTTGTCATTCTTTTGTTTGCCTTTAAGGGGTGGGCAGCTGAGAAGGGGGTGCTAAGATCTTGCCCAGAATTGGGGCTGGGGGGAGGGGAAGGAGAGGCAGGCAGACAGACCTGGGATTTGTGTATTCTGCTCCATCTCCCTGCCTGTGTGCAGAGACAGCTGGCTGCTTTCTTCCATGACAGCCACATGGTACCCAGCCACACAGAACAGGACCCGGGCAGGGACTCGTCTGCTGCCAACCTCTCCAGATCTCTTTGATATTTCCGACAGAGCAGTAAAGGACTTTTGACTATCACGTTTTGTCTTGCCTCTCTCCACCTCCTCCAAGACTGCTCCGTGTGGTTGCCATGGCTACCCCCAATCAGATTTGGCTTCCTACGAAATTGGATTTCAAAGAAGGACAAGGCTTCAAAGGAATTTGTCCATTTAACAGAATGTCATTAGGAGTGAGGCTGACTGCTGAAGCAGGGTCCTCAGATGATTAAGGAGGGGCCGCGCTCAGGTGCGAGGCAGGTTTCTGTCTGCGATGAGGAAACTTGATACGACATGACAATACCGTATTGGAATCTGCCAGTCACCACCACTCACTTCTGCCTCCCTCGACCCTCATCCTCTGAAACCCAGAGATCTGTGTGGGAAGAATGGATGTAGAATACCTACCCGGGAGTTTTTGCTGTTTCCCTAGGTATGCATAAGCTATGACAGGCAGCAAGGCCTGGAGTTTTGCCCTTTATCAAACAACTCATTAGCTCCTAGCCCAAATGAGCACACTGTCCTTGGTGAAGAGGGGGAGGTTGTCGATTTTTTTTTCCATTGCCAAAAGGGAAAGCAAGGCAGTTTGGAGTGAAATATAGGGGAGATTTTGTTTTCCTTGTTGCCTTTTCTTCTTAAGTAACAATTATAGATTCAGAAAAAATTAGGCATGGTGGTGTTTGCCTGTAATCCCAGTACCTGGGAGGCTGAGACAGGAGGATCATGGGCTTGAGGGCAGCCTTAGCCATTTAGTGAGACCCTCAGCAACTTAGTGAGACTGTTTCAAAGTAAAAAAATGAAAAAGGCTGATGATGTAGCTCGGAGGTAGAATGCCCCTGGATTCAATCCCCACCCCATACCAAAAAAAAAAAAAAAAAGACAAAAATTGCAACAACAACAGTACAGAGAGTTCCCATATATTCTCCTTTGCTTTTAAACACATGTCATAAGGAGCCGGTTGTGGTGGTGCATGCTTGTAATCCCAGTACTTGAGAGGCTGAGACAGGAGGATTGAAGGTTTGCAGCCAGCCTCAGCTATTTAGCAAGGCCCTCTACAGCTTAGTGAGACCCTGTTTCAAAATAAAAAATAGGGCTGGGGCCGGGCATGGTGGCGCATGCTTGTGATCCCAGCATTCGGGAGGCTGAGACCGGAGGATCTGGGTTCGCGGCCAGCCTCAGCTACCTAGTGAGGCACTCTGCAACTTAGTGAGACTCGGTTTCAAAATAAAGAATAAAAAATAGGGTTGGGGGTGTAGCTCGGAGGTAAAATGCCCCTGAGTTCAATCCCCAGTACCTCAAAAAAAATTTAAAAAAAATAGGGCTGGGGTAAAATGACCTGGGTTCAATCCCCAGTACCACACACACACACACACACACACACACACACACACACACGCACACACACAAACAAACAAACAAACATGTGTCATAAGTACTTGAAATGATTCCAGGACAACAACAATTTTGTAAAGGGAGCAGTGAGGTTGGCAAAGATGCCCTAGGAGTAACTGGCACTTGCATGGACCCTGGAAGAGGCAGTCTGGCACTTGTGTGGAGCCTGGAAGAGGCAGTCTGGCCCTTGCTATTTCGGCCCAATTTGCTGAAACTTGTAGGTGGGTCATGAGACCCTTCGACCAAGGCACCATTCCTTTTCAGATGGCAGGATGAGATCAGAGCCACTGCACCCTCAAAAGGTGGCGCTTCAACCTTGAGACTGTATCTCCAGGGGGAAAATGATTCCAAGAGGCAGTCACTTCTACCAAGCACCCTTCTGGACCGTCTCTCCTTCCTTTCTTCACTCCTTCCTCTCTTTCTTTCCGTGTGTGTGTGTGTGTGTGTGTGTGTGTGTGTGTGTATGTGTGTGTGTATTACTGGAGATTGAACCACCCAGGGGGATTTTACCTCCAAGCTACATCCCTAGCCCTATTTTATTTTTATTTTAAAACAAGGTCTCACTAGGTTGACAATAGCCTTACTACTTACCGAGGCTGACTTTGAACCTGCAATCCTCCTGTCTCAGCCTCCCAAGTACTGAGATTACAGGCATGTGCCACCACAC
>PVLC010016310.1:21837-35776 GCA_004027655.1 Graphiurus murinus
AAAATAGGGCTGGGAGTGTAGCTCAGAGGTGGAATGCCCCTGAGTTCAATCCCCAGTGCTACAAAAAACAAAAACAAACCATTTTGAGATAATTGTACATTCACAGATCATTGTAAGAAACATTCACAGAGGGATCCTGTGTACCTTTACCCAAGTTCCTGCAGTGGTAGCATTGTCAGAACCTATCACGACCAGCACATGGGCACTGACCGTCCTTTCAGTGAGAGAGAGGACACATCCCTGTCATCTTGTCCTTCACTTTCTGCCTTGCTCAGCTCTCGGAGGGATGCAGCTCTGTTCCCTTCTCTCTGGGCTCTGTCCTCAGGTTCTCCTTCCTTTCTTCAGCCTCAGGGAGTGAAGGCCATTGGCCTTTCTGTGTCCATTATTATTTACTGGGTCTTCCAATCATTCCCTTTAAGCAGTGTGGTTTCCATGAGAGAGAAGCTACCTGCCCTCTTTTCTGGGTATAGGCACTAGGAACCGAGAGACGTTGCCCTTGCAGGGGACAAATCTCTTCCTTGGATTCTGCCTCCCTGCAACCCATTTCGGGCAACACCATGTCTTTGTTGTTTTGTGGTGCTGGGGATTAAACTCGAGCATTCTACCTCTGAGCTACACTCCCAACCCTATTTTTATTTTTAGTTGGAAACAGGATCTCACAAAGTTACTGAGGGCCGCTGGGAATTGAACCCAGGGGCTTCTACCTCTGGGCTACACTCCAGCCCCTTTTTATGTTTTACTTTGTAGCAGGGTCTCATAAGTTGTGGAGGGCATCACTAAGTTGCTGAGGATGGTCTCGAACCTGCAATCCTCCTGTCTCAGCCTCCCAAGTACTAGGATTACAAGCGAGCGCCACCACGCCCGGTCCACCGGTCCACCGTGACCTTTTAAGCCTGTCACTTCGAGGCCAACTGCCCAGGGATTCGGATGGGCCGGGGTTCCTCAGAGTCGTGGGGAGCCCTGTCGGCGCGAGCCTGGTCTCCCCCTTGGGGTCCCGCGCGAGCGCCGCCCCGCGCCCCGCCCGCTGCGCGCGCCGCCTCCCGAGCCCGCCCCGCCCTGAGCGGCGCCCCCGGCGGCACAGAGGTGCAGGTGCTCGTGCAGCCCGCCGCCTCCCGCGCCGCGCGGCCCGCAGGTCCCACGCCCCTCTCCCGCCTCCTCGCGCCGCCACCTCCCGCCGGCCACATGCAGGCCGCCGCCCTCCCCGAGGAGATCCGCTGGCTCCTGGAAGGTAACGCGCGCCCTGCCCCGCGCCGGGGCCGGTCTCTTTTCAGCTCATCTCTCGCCTTCTGGAGCCCTCAACCCACCGAAGCCCGTTTCCCGAGTTCCCCCTCGGGGGTCCCTGGAGTCCCGCACTTTCCTCTTGAAGGCATCTCCACCCCTCCGGGCGGCCACCCAGGCTTCGAATCGAAGCCCTGCAGGCCGGTTCCTAGTCCCCTCTGCCACCTTGCCTAGACTTCAGCCTGTCCCTCGCTCCCCAGGACATCCCTCCCCATCCCTGACCTCACTGGTCACTGGAGACCCCTGCCTTCCTGCTCCCCGAGGCGCTCAGGGGGGCGGTGAGGGGCTCAGGGCTCCTGCGGGCCGAACCTGGTCACGTGGGTTGTCAGCTCGGAACCCCCGCGCCTCGATGTCCCAGCCTGCTGAGTTCTAAGGGGGTCATGGACCCACCCAAGGCAGCTCATACTCAGTACTACCTTCCCTTTCTAGACGTGCTCGGTTGTGATGGTCTTACCGTCTAACCTAGTGCCTAAGCGGTCCTTTACAGGGTTAAGGTGGAGAGAGATGTGGTGGCTCAGGCCTGTAATCCTAGTACTTGAGAGGCCGAGACAGCAGGATGGAAGGTTCTAGAACAGCATCAGCAACTTAGCAAAACCTTCAGCAACTAAGCAAGACCCTGTTTCAAAATAAAAATAAATAGGGCTGGGGGTGTAGCTCAGAGATAAAATGCCCCTGAGTTCAATCCTCAGCAGCAGCATCACTACTACCAAAAATAAACAAATAAATAAATAAACAAACAAATAAAGCAAGAAAGCTTTGTTAAGGCCATATTCTCTAACGCTCAGCACATACTTTCAGAACTCCAAAGAGACTTCGCTGATGGGCAGTATCATCTGCTCCACTCACACAGAGAAAGTAATTTTTACTTCCTTTCCTGTAACTGACCTTCTAGAGAGGACCGAGTCGTGGAATCTGGAGTTGCATAAAGGTCCCAGGAGGAAACTGTTCAGAATTAAGCCTTTTGGCAACAAAGTGACATATTTGACACATATTTAACAGATGGCCTGCTTTGGGCAGGTCATATTTTTGGCAAACTGTACTTTTTTTTTTTTTCATTTTCTCTCAATTTAATTGGTTTTATATCTCCATTACCTTGTTATCTTGGTATAAATGCCTCCTAATCAAATATTTGGCAAGTCTTTTTGGTTTCTGTTTGTAACACTGTTTCTATTCTGGATTGCTTCTCTGTAAGAGCTGTCAACTAGATATTTCTTTTTGAGGTGAGATTTCCAAAATCCATTTCGCTTATGATCCAAGTAAATCTAAACTCTAGCAGAAAATGATCTACAGGCTGAAAAAACCATCTGGATGTCTAACTACAAGCATCCAGCCTTTCTCTCCACTGCTGGTTCAGTACTACACTTGTAAAAGAAGGCTGTAATTGTCTTTGGTTTCCAGGAGAGAAAAAGTTTAATTCTGCCTTTGCACTTAAAGATACAAAGTGATTCTTTTTATTGGTATCTGTCATTTGATGAGAGGAAGCCTATTTTACAAGCTTGTTAAACAATGTCTCAGTGTTGCCAGTGGCCTTGGTAGGAAATTCCTTTTTTATTTTCAGAGGCTTGCAATGAAATCCACTCCTTCGACATTTTTGATGTGCAGTTCTTTATTGTTCAAAACTGACACTTTGGTAAACAACTCATTTCTGCACCTGCCACCTTCCTTTAGCTTAGATTATTTTCTTGTTAGCTGACTGTTTTTAATTGAAGTCTTCAGATCTCCTTCTAAAGCAGAACCTTTGTTTGCTGACAAGGAGAGCAGGGTATGAATGGAGATTAATTGCATGTCACATACTTCTGTATCAAACTTGCTGTGTCTTAACAATCTCTGTTCATGCTCGGGTCTTCAGAATATGTGGAGGAGTCTGAGGGTAAATTTTAAGGAGCTTCTTTGGTTAATATATTTCTTTAAGGCTTTTTAAAAAAACAATCACAATTACAGTCTTGAATATAAAATAGAACAAAATATACAGTAAAATTCAACCAATAACTGTATTGAAAAAATGTTTGAAGAATATGATTTTGAAAGGTTTGTGCAATAAGAACAACATATCGATGATAAGTTTTATTTATATATTTATTTATGGAACACAGTCTCTGGTATGAACCAGCAGAATTATTCATTTTGTTACAAATAATTCATAGATATTAGAAACCCCAAGTGGCTGTCAATTTGTCGTCTGTTGCTGTTTACTTGTCTCCTCCACCACACACTTTTTGAGGTTAACTGTTGACAGTTTAAAAATATGTAGGTCCCGATCTCTCTATAGTCACTCTGTGGGAGGGAGTCGCAGGATGTGAGAGCGGCAACTCTAACACTGCCACATGGCCATGGGGGTGGAGTTTCCGCAATGAATTACTACTTTCATAAACCAAGGCATGAGCATTTGCACTGTGATTTAACACTGGCCACCACAGCCATAAGTTAAGCATTTATTTATTTATAACTACATGAGCATAAATGGCAGGGGCGTTTTTTGACATAATGTGTGTGCTTTTAAAAATAAAATATGTAAAGCATTGTGAAAGGTTTATATGAAAAATTTTGCATAATGAAGAAGGGAACACATTCTGAAGCTCTAAAATTAATTTTGCTTAAATATGAAAATTTAAACATTTGAAAATGTCTAGTTTGACCCAGAAATCGCACTTCTAGGAATCTGTTACTGAAATTAAAGGACACAGTGTGTGTGTGTATGTGCAAAGGTCTATCCCAGATGATCATGAGTTGGGAAAGGCAGGGCAATAGTTGAATGAATTATGGGATGTGCATCTTATGGAATACTTTGCAGCTATTAAAAGAATGCATTGGATCTATCTATCTATCTATCTATCTATCTATCTATCTATCTACCTATCTATCTATCCATCTATCTATCTGGTCTGTATTGACTCAGAAAGTGTTCATGGCGTGTTTCCTGTTTCTAAGACTTAAAAAGTAAGTTGTACAATAGTATGTGTAATACCATCTCCTTTTTGTGGTACTGGGGACTGAACCCAGGGTGTTCTAGCTCTGAAACACACCCCATCCCTATTTTATTTTGAAGCAGGGTCTTACTAAGTCCAGGCCTGCCTTGAACTTGCTATCCTCCTACCTCAGCCTCCCAACTACTAGGATTACTGGTGTGTACTATCATGCCATGCAGTAATATCCCATTTATGTTTGAAAACAAAAGACAAAAGCTAAAGAAGTTCCAAATATCATATATGTTTGTGTCAGTTTAGGAAGGAGTGAAAAGAATATATACCAAGTTGTTAACATTGATTTCTTTATGAGGAGAGTGAGAGGTTTTTTAGGGGGGAGAGGGTTATTAATTTTTATTTCAAGGTCTGTAATCCCAGTACTTGGGTGGCTGAGACAGGAGGATGACAGATTCAAGGGTAGCCTCAGAAACTTAGTGAGGCTCTCAGCAACTTAGTGAGGCTCTGTTTCCAAATAAAAAATAAAATCATTCTAGGGGTGTAGCCCAGAGGCCCCTGGTTTCCTTCTAAGGCCCTTGGTTTCCATCCCCAGTACCACAAAAAATAAAAATTAAAAAAAATTATTTCATACACTTTCATATTATTTGAATTGTGTTAATGACCACACTTTACTTTTGTGATCAGAAAAACAAACAAGCAAACAAACAACCAGTAAGGTTATTTAAAAGAAAAGTAAAAAGAAAGGAACAAAAGACAAATAGAACTCAGGTTATAGTGCTGATGGCCATTAACCATGGCTGTGTTGTTTTTCTCTGTTTAGCCCCGGGAATTAAAAAAATAATTCTCTCATGGATTTTTGGCAAATGCTGAAGTAGTGAGAAGCTTCTAGAGTAACTCAGGAAACAGCTTCTTGAGATAGACTCTGTCAAACACTCATACAGAAATAGGAACTAGTTCCATATCAGCAAATACATACCTTATAGATAAGTAAAACCAAAGGCCATCTGCATAATTGGAAGAAGAGGAAATATTCAGGTCTGTTTTCAAATAATCAGGCTGCAGATGCAGAAGTTATCTGTTTGTTTCTGTTTTGTGATAGCCACAGTTGAAAACAAGAAACAATGGAAGGCTGCCAGTTTGCTAATCTTTGTTCCACAGATATAAACATAATCAGTTTCTTTTTCCTGGTCTTTCTATTTTTTTTTTTTTTAAGTCAGAAGCAAAGAAGGGCCAGTGGCAGCGTGGTGGCACATGCTTGTAATCCCCATAGTTGGGAGGCTGAGACAGGAGGATCACAGGTTCGCAGCCAGCCTCAGCAATTTAGCAAGGTTCTCCACAACTTAGTAAGACCCTGTTTCAAAATAAAAAATGAAAAGGGCTGAGGATGTAGCTCAGAGGTAGAATGTCCCTGGATTCAATCCTCAGTACCCTACTCCCTCCCCACAATTAGCAGCAAAGAAAGAAAGTATGAATGAAGGAAGTATGAATGTCCTGTATGATGGAATGGGACCTGTTGATTTTACCCTGATAACTGAGAGTCCCCAGCTGCTATCTAGTACCTAACTCCTGCTTGGAATATGGATGGATTTAAGCCAAAATAACATCAACAACCCTGCTTCATATAGTAGCAAGTATTGCCCTAACACCAATTCCAATATGCCTATGGTTATTTATTTTTTAAACTTCCTAGGAGAGAAGCAGTCATTAATCATTTCCTTCCAGATTGTTGTCCAGATTTATATTGGTCATCACAGCCAACCATAAAATCCTTTTCAGTATAATAGAACTCCAACTATGGGGCACTTGCAGAAGTGAGTTGCTCTGGAGAGCTAAGATCCTCTTTAAGCATTCTAACTTTTCTTTACCAATTTTTGTGGTTACTTATTCTCTAAAATGCATTCAAAAGACTTTTCACTTCTTCTATCAGTCCATTATTCAAATGGATCTCATCTGAACAGTTTTTAATGTGGAGTTGGTATAGTGAATATCTATTGTTAGACATGGGGATAGGTAGCATTGTTGAGGGATATTTCTGCCATAGTTGCCCCTGGGCTGCTTTGTGACTGTGTCTGCTTTATTTATTTATTTATTTATTTATTTATTTATTTAGTGTTGAGGATTGAACCCAGGGCCTTGTGCATGGTATCCAAGCACTCTATCACTGAGTAACACCCCAACCTTCTTTATGTTTTATTTTTTGTCCTTTATTCCCTGCTGGTAGACTGAGGCCTGTTTTTTTGTTTTGTTTTGCTCTGTTATCTGTATCTGCATCCCCAATGCTTCTGCAACATCAGATAACCAAGTTTGTTGAAACTAAGCTATGTGTAAAGAAGGTGTAAAGAACATTCTTGAAAGACAAAATACTCAAAACCTTTTTCATTTTTTGTTTTGAAACAGATTCTCATTAAGTTGCTGAGGGTCTCACTACCCTACTAAGGCTGGCCTTGAACCTATGCTCCTCTTGTCTCAGCCTCCCAAATATTAGGATTACAGGCATGTGCCACTGGGCCTGGTTTTTTGCTTAATTTTTTTTTTTTTTTTTTTTTTTTTTTTTTGCGGTATTGGGGATTGAACTCAGGGGCATTCTACCTCCAAGCTATACCCCCAGCCCTATTTTTATTCTTTATTTTGAAACAGGGTCTCACTAAGTTTCGTAGTGCCTCACTAAGTAGCTGAGGCTGTCCTCGAACCTGGATCCTCCAGTCTCAGCCTCCCGAATGCTGGGATTATAAGCGTGCGCCACCATGCCCGGCTTTTTTTGCTTAATTTTTGATACTATATTCTAGATATGTGAGGTTACGGGTTGGTTGACATTTGAAAGGAGAGATATGAATATAGTTCTATTCGTTTTCTTAAATATCAGATTTTCCTGATTATGAAAGAAGTAATGTTCACTATAGAAAATCTAGAAAATATACAATAGTATGCAATCACTCATAGTCAACAATTGTTAAATTTTCATGTACTTCTTTTAGTTTTTATTATATATGCATACTTTTTTTTTTTCTTTTTCATGGTACTAGGAATTGAACCCAGGGGTATTCTACCTCTGAGCTACACTCCCAGCCCTATTTTATTTTTTTATATGAAAACAGGATCTCACTAAGTTGTGGAGGACCTCACTAAGTTGCTGAGGCTGGTCTTGAACCTGCCATCCTCCTGTCTCAGCCTCCCAAGTAGTAGGATTACAAATGTGCGCCACCACACCTGGCTAAAATTTTAAAAATGGTAGAACTAGTTGAACTTCATTCTTGGTGCAGCCTAAATGTTAGGTGGGCTGCCCAGGCCTTTGGGGCCCTGGGTGAGGCCTCCTTGTGGAAGCCTACAGCTCTTCTCAGGAGCCAGGTGGCTCTCAAGGAACACACTTCTCAAAGCCATCTTTCCCCCAGCTCCCTGCCTCTCTGCATGCTTTCTGTCCTGGGTTGTGTGGGCCAAGCCAGTGGGTGCGAACTGTAGTGATTTTGCCCCTCAGGGGGCTTTTGGCAATATCTGGAGATGTTTTTGTTGCCACCAATGGGGAGCGTGCTACTGGCACCTAGTGGGTAGAGGCTAAGGATGCTGCTAAACTTCCTTTCTGCAGGAGAGCTACTCAGCCCCAGCGGTCCTCCTCGGTACTGAGGTTGAGAAACCCTGGCCTAGACATGTCCTCCTCAGTTCCTACAGAAGCCTCCTCATGTGAAGTCTGAGTGTGGACGACATCACTGGGGACCCAGGGGGTACCGGGAGAAGGGGAGCTTACCCTGCAGTTGTGCAAACAATTTCAATTTGAGCACTAGGTACTGCTATTCCTAAGCACCCTTTTGCCACCCCTGTTATCAGGATGTACCCTCTGGCCCTCCATCTGATTTAGTCCCCAGCCATCTCCCTTCTCTTTGCTACTCCCTTCTTTTATCCTATATAGAGCAAAATTAAAAAAAAAAAAAAAAAGAATTTCCCTTGCTACACACACACACACACACACACACACACACACACACACACACACACACATCAGTTTAGCTATCTTTTTAGTTGTTTAGGCTTTCATGAACACCCATGCACAATAAAACAAGTTATTTTCCCAAACAATGGCAGTTCTTTTCCTAAGAGGAATTCTAGTGCCAGCCATTAAAATAACATTTTTAATCTAATTTCCTAAGTATAATACTTAAAATGTTCTTAATAATTTTAAATATAGGAGAAATAAGGTAAATTTCAAGTTTTATCATCATCGGAGAATCTTAAAATATTGACATAACTATCATAGATCTAATTTTTTCATGTTATAAGCCATTACACCCTACAGAAATCCTATAATTTCTGCTACATTTATTCATATTTATTTCCCCTGTGTTTCTGAGTTCATTGCTTGCCTTTCTGGTTTGCCAGTGCTGCGTTATAGGTTAGGTGATTATAACAGATGGCTTCTCAGGTTCACAGTCTTTGAGTTCCACTGTTTAATTTTACTATCTAGCTTTTGCTTGGGAGATAGGACAGATTGAGCTCAAGAACAGAGCAATCTTAGCATCCAGAAAGCACATCTTCCTGGAGACTTCTGGCTTTGATAAAATAAGTTTTGAATTACCAAAGTTCTCATCTAGGGTCTCCTCCCAACATTGTTGACATTCTAATATTTGTGTGTTAGGGGAAAATAAGGTTTTTATTCACATGATAGGGCCTTTACTAAAATGTGTTCAGTGACACAGATTTATATTTACTTAAGCCAATACTGTAAGTAGAGTTGGAATTAATTAAGGTACTGTATATTATAAATCAAGTATGAGAAGTATGCTGAGGGTGCTTATATAGCTATAGAAAAAATCTAACTGCATTTTATTTTAATAATTAAATTTTTTTAATTTTTTAAAAAAATTTGTGATGCTAGGAATTGAACCCAAGGCCTCAAATATATGCTAGGCAAGTACCCTACCACTGAGCTACTTAGCCCCCTAACTGCATTTTAACAAACCTTCTTAAAATTATACTCCTTTTAGCCGGGTGTGTTGGCACACATAGGAGGATCACAGGTTTAAGGCCAGCCTCAACAACTTAGCAAGGCCCTCTGCAATTTAGTGAGATCCTGTTTCAAAATAAAAAATAAAATAGGGCTGGGGTTGTAGTTCAGAGGTAGAATGTCCCTGGGTTCTCACACACACACACATACACACACACTGTAATCCTTTCAACCAACCAGTAACCTCACATATCTGGAAGACAGTATAAAAAATTAAACTAAAAGCTGGATACAGTGGCACACCAGTACATATATATATTTCTTTTAAAATAATTTTTCCTTTCTGATAACTTTTCTGTGATGTTTATTTATCATCATCCGTTTCTTATCATTTTTCTTCCTTTCTCTCCAGTACTTTATCAATTTATTATTTACATACATAAAATGCACCAGTCTTAAGTGTTACAACTTGTTGACTTTAACATACATATACACCTGTGTGACCACCACCCACATCAAGATTTAAAAATTCACACCATCCTAGAAAGTTTCCTTTACAGCCAGTACTCCTCCCAAGAGCTAACCATTATTCTGATTGCTGTCCTAAAGGGTTAGTTTTGCTCTTCTGGAACTTCATACCATCAGTACGTACTCTTTTGTGTCTGTCTTCAACAGAATGTTTTTGGGATTTATACATGTTGCATGTTGTGTGAATGTTTTTTGTTTTTGCTAAGTTGTATCCCATCATGTGAATATTCCACAGTTAATGGTCATTGAGTCATTTCCAGTATTATAGCTGCTTCTCAGTGTTCTTTTCAGTACTGGGGATTGAACACGGGGCATTCTATCTCTGAGCTACACCCCCAGCCCTATTTTATTTTGAAACAGAATCTCTCTAAGGCCAGCCTCGAATTTGTAATCCCTCTGTCTCAGCCTCCCAAGTACTGAGATTATAGGCTTGTGCTACCATGCCTGGCTGCTTCTGAGCATTCTTCTATAACTTTTTTTTTTTTAAACAGTACTGAGGATTGAACCCAGGAGCATTTACCTCCGAGTTATACCCCCAGCCCTATTTTTTATTCTTTATTTTGAAACAGGGTCTCACTAAGTTGTGGAGTACCTCACTAGGTAGCTGAGGCTGGCTGAGAACCCAGATCCGCTGGTCTCAGTCTCCCAAATGATGGGATTACAAGCGTGCACCACCATGCCCGGCTATATAACTTGTTTTGTGAACATAAGTTGTCATTTCTCTTGGATAAATATCTAAGAGTAGAATTACTGGGTCATAGGACAGGTAATGGTAAACCCCAAATAATTTCCCCAAATATACCTATTTTACATTCCCACTAACCAGTGGATGCATATCCTTACCCACACTTGATATTGCAATCTTTTTTATAAAAAATGACATAGCTATATTTTTATTGTGCAATAATTACATAACATTAGGACTGTATAGAGTATTTGATTTTTTAACAATAAGCAGTGTTGGAGACTTTTTTCCACATGAATCAATCTGTCTACCTACCTACTTGCCTGCCTCTGTGTGTGTGTGTGTGTGTGTGTGTGTGTGTGTGTGTGTGTATGTATTTATACATAGCACAGTATTTCACAGCTTTCTTAGCTATTTTCCTATTAATGAATGTTTATGCAATTTCCATTTGTTTTTGGAAAAAGCATAAAAGTGCATCTTTGTGTACATATATGTAGGTATTTCTAGAGGACAGATTCCTAGACTTTCAAATGAAGATTGCAAAAGTTTCAGTGCTAGATTTCTAGGTTAGCTGCCTCTTAAAAAACTTAGTCTACAGTATGTTTTTGTGTTTTGGTCTCTCCATGTTGTGAGTATATAGGTATTTCCATTATTTCCTCTACAGGAGGTAGAAATAGAATTAAAAATATAAACACCACATGGTTCTTGGGTCATGGGGCAGAAACAATCAGCAGGTTGAGGCTAACCACAAGCCAAACATGCTGACAATTTCTCTATTGTATGCTGACAACTTCCTGCAGCAAGTTAAAGCTGGTAGGTATGATTTTAGCCTTGACAACAAGTTTTGCCTTTAACAAAAGGCCAAAATATATGCCTCAAGAATGACAATTAGCTGGGCGTGGTGGCACACACTTGTAATCCTAGCCTTTAGGAGGCTGAGACTGGAGGATTGGGTTGGTGGCCAGCCTAAGCTACCTAGTGAGGCACTCTGCAACTTAGTAAGACCCTGTTTCAAAATAAAGAATAAAAAAAAAATAGGGCTGGGGGGTTTAGCTCAGAGGTAGAATGCCCCTAAGTTCAATCCCCAGTACCACACACACACAAAAAAAGACAATTAATTGTCAGATAAAAAATCTAAATGTAAGTTTTAAAACAAGTTCTAAACAAAGGAAAAGTCATCTCTCCCTCACCCCCACACCCCACCACCATCACCACCACCACCACACACTATGGTACTTTTATTTAATTGGTGAGAAAATAGACAAGACAAAGTTTCCATTAGGGAGGAGGCAGGAAAAGCAAACACTAAAGTTTCAGAGGTTTGATTTTAGTGTGATATTTAAGAGTAGCTGCAGGTATCCCAGTGGTCTGATAACTTCGGTGTACATGCGACAAGGAACCAGGAATTACAGTTTTTGTTTCTGTCAGAAGCTGTCAGTGGGACTTTATAGAAGTTGGATTACCAACTAGTCTGGTTTTTTCTGTAAAATAGCAATGTGTAACTGAAAGGGGGTAACAGTGGCATTTAATTAGATGTACAGAATATCAGATACCCTGGAGTGAAATTTTTCTACCGTTTCCAAGGTGAAGATTGTTTTGGTTTGGCAGGTGTGGTTTGCTAGGTGTGGTGAGTTGGGAAGGCATGCTGGTTCCTGAAAAGGATGTTCCAGTGAGCAGCTCCCTCATGGGAGTCCAGGGATGATGCAAACAGATCCATAGCCCATGCCCAGCACCATCAGTACAAATAGAGGCCCCAGAAGGCCCTCCTCCCCATGTCTTTTCTCCACCATCCCCAACTCCCCAACCCCCCTTTCCCTCACAGTCCCATCTCCATCCTGGAGGAGTGTCATATGTCTTTAAGGCTTTAACTGCTTCCTGTTCAGAGCGAAGCATCTACAACATAAATTTAGCATTTCTCCCTTAATTAGGAAAAAATTCTAGCTATCACTGAGATTTAAGAGGAGGCTGAAATAGCATCCTGCTCCTAGAATGTGTGTGTGTGTGTGTGTGTGTGTGGTGCAGGGGATTGAATCCAGGGGCATTTTACCTCTGAGCTATGTCCCCAGCCCTATTTTACTATTTTCTTTTATTTTGAAACAGGGTCTCTCTAGGTTGCTGACAGTCCTACTTAGTTGCTGAGGCTGGTTTCAAACCTGCGATCCTCCTGTCTCAGCCTCCCAAGTACTGGGATTACAGGTGTGCACCACTACCCATACCCAGCCTAGAATTATTTTAATCAATCAATGATTTCCCAACATTCATTTAGGTGTTTTCTAAAAGAAACAATTTTTGGGGGGGTACTGGGAATTAAACCCAGAGGCATTCTACCTCCAAGTTACACCCCTAATCCTTTTATTTTTTATTTTGAAACAGGGGTCCTGCTAAATTGCTGAGGCTGGCCTGGAACCTGTGATCCTCCTGTCTCAGCCTCCCAAGGCATTACAGGCATGTGCCATCATACCTGGCTACTGGTTTTTTTTTTTTTTTTTCTAAATGGAAAAAAAGACCTGTTTTTTAAGCTGATTCCCAGGCTTGCCCATATATATATATATTCTCATGAGTACCAAATATAGATATAGATATAGATAGATAGTAATTATGTATCCTTGTAATTATATACCATACTGAGATATAGAGTACATTGTATTTGGTGCATTGTAATTATTTATCATACTGAGATGTAGGGTGATAGGAACATATATGCACACAACTCTTGAAGCATTTCCTTCCCCGTCCCTGGATTGGTAATTTAATATATGTATGTGGCATTATTTCAACAGGGCGGGGAGGGGGGTAAAACCCAAGGCTTTGCACAGGCCAGGCAAGTGTTCCACCACTGAGCTACATGCCTAGCCCAGATATTGTTTTTGTTGTTGTTTTGTTTTGTTTCATGCTGGGGATTGAACTCAGGGCCTTGCACATGCAGAGTGGGTTCTACTGCTGAGCTACACCATCAGCCCAGTCCATTAAAACAAACAAACAAGCCGGGCGTGGTGGCGCATGCTTGTAATCCCAGCATTTGGGAGGCTGAGACTGGAGGATCAGAGTTCGCGGCCAGCCTCAGCTACCTAGTGAGGCACTCTGCAACTTAGTGAGACTCGGTTTCAAAATAAAGATAAAAAATAGGGCTGGGAGTATAGCTCAGAGGTAGAATGCCCTTGAGTTCAATCCCCAGTACCGCAAAAAAACCAAAACAAAACAAAACAAAAACAAAAAAACCCAAACAAACAGAAAATCCAAACTGCTTTGTGAGTATTATAGCAGGAAGAGAGGACTATAGATATAATATTTTGATGGCGACTGATCTGTCAATTTGGGTCGCCAGAAACTCCCACCACTGAAGCCTGGGCTTCTCCCTCTCCCTACATGTGCTTCCTTCTTGTTACGAGCACATTTTCATTCATTCATTCATTCATTCATTCATTCATTCATACTGGGGATTGAACTCAGGAACATTCTACCTCCAAGCTATACCCCCAGCCCTATTTTATTTTTTAGTTTGAAGCAGGTTCTCACTACATTGTTGAGGGCCTTGCTAAGTTGTTGAGGCTGGCCTTGAACCTGCCATCCTCTTATCTCAGTCTCCCAAGTACT
>PVLC010016311.1:0-18443 GCA_004027655.1 Graphiurus murinus
GCCTGCACTCCCTCCGAGGTGTTTGGAGGACTCCTTTGTTCCCCTGACCGGCTATCTGAGTTTTCTTCCGTTGTGGTTCAGCTTTCGCCCCTTTTTGTTGCTTTTTTTTTTCTGTAAAGAAGCTGGTTTTGGGGCAAATTTGATTTGAAAGAACAGCGTCTGGGGAGAGGTATTTCACTCAGACGCCATCTTTGTTCCCGACCTCAATAATTATTTGTAGGACAAAATTTATGCTATATTTTCAGATCTCTTTATGTATAAAGACCTTTAACTAATATGATTTCCTTTCTTTCTCACATTATCTCTGTGAGGGACATAAGGCAGGCATTCTCATGTAAGGGAACTAGAAAATCATGGTAATAAATTTAGTGACTACTAAGGTTTGGGTTCAGATTTGATGTCTTCCTGCCATACATTTGTTCTTGGATTGTTTTGAGCTGCGATGAGTTTGCTGTGAAGTTCAGCAGATACAAGCCAGACAGGATTTTCAACACTTCTGCCACAGCACAGTTATAGAATATGTTTTGTCTCTCAGTTTGGATCAAAATTATATGTTATAAGTTTAAAGGTTTTTATTGAAAGTGTTAAATATTTCTGTAATACTGGTATTTTAAAAAGCAACCCCCAACGAATCTCCCTGTCTTTGTTCTATCACTTTAATATTTTTATCTGATTACCTGTATAATTATCTTTATGTCTCTAAACAGTTGTTTTGCTTCTCCTAATATTTTTAGTTTTAGATATTATCTATTTATATCTATCTTTATGTCTCTAAACAGTTGTTTTGCTCCTCCTAATATTTTTAGTTTTAGATATTATCTATTTATACCTCACTATGGAAGATGAGAGTCACACTCCATGGCACCATAGCAGTATACCACAGAAGCACACATATATGTATATCTGTGCCCATTACTATTCCTCCAATATATTAATTGCATAAGTTGGGTTATGGCAGTCTTCTTTGTTTATTTATCATGTTTTAATGGACATTTTAATGCTATTAATCATATGCTAAACTCTAAATCCTTTTCCTTTACATTACCTTTTTTTTGTTTTCTCTAGAGCTTAAATTGTCTCAAATTTCTATCCTTATATTAACAACACAATTCTAAATCATGTTTTCTCAATATGTTGAGTACCATCAGATGTTCTATACATTTCATATCTCTAAATAATATCATCTGAGCCTTTCTATTTATTAAAACCTGGAATGGTCATCTTCTATTCTTTCTACATAAGTATCAACCTAGGAATTCTCTTCTCCATTGCTTGGGCTTTTCTGTTCCTCCTCTCCCATGTTAGATATCCTGCTTTCTGTTTCTTATGCCTTCTCTTATTTTGTGGTGTGCATTTCCCAAGAATTTACTGAAAATGTCTTTATTCTATTCTCCTCCTTGAATGACAGTTGGACTGGGTCTGAAATTTTAGAGTTGGCAATAAATTCTCTCAAGGAATTTAAAGCAATTACCATATTGTCTTCTAGGCATTACTGTTACTGTAAGCTTTAATTTAGGTTGACTCAGTTTTGCTGTTTGGTTGGAGAAACTTTGATGTCAGTATTTTTAGATCATTCCTCTTGACCTAGACATATGTCCTAGAAAACTCTTCTTTCAAGCTTCTAATGAGAATTTCCTAAGGCTAATTATAGAAAAAGGGCTCAGGAATGTCAGCATACAGTATACTTCTTTTTTCAATCACCCTGTTTTTAATATGTTACCATATCCTAAACTGTGTCTGGTTTTGAGAATTTTTTTTTTTACTCTTCTCAAGGAAAAAAAATCCCTTTGTCTTTCTCAAGAATAAGGAAGGGATGGTCATCAGTATATAAAATAGGAAAGACATATGAGATTCTGCTAATACAGCACACTTTCAAATAATTTACATTTTATCTTTTTGTTTATATCTGTTATGAAATTCATGCATCTTCTTCAGTATCACCAGGTCGATTTTTAGTCTGTCCAAACAGGCTGCTTTGGATGATCCAATTCTCAAATCCACTTAGTCATTTGTCATATAACTTTCATAATTTTGTTCTCATAGTTGCTCTCTTAATATACTGGTCTGTGTATTTATGTCTTTACAGTACATTTCTATCATTTTAAGGGAATTTAGGGAGGAAGAGAAAGAAAATATGCATGTGTGCTCAGTTTTGAGAAACTTCCTCTAATTTGAAGAAGTATCAGAGATGTATCCCCTTGTAGGACTTTAGTTAGAGAACTGCCAGACAATTTCTCAGCTCCTACTTTTCTGACCTAGCTTGAGGATGCCAGCACCAAACTGGAGAGCCTGTTTCCTGATGAGAGGAGGCCGAACTGAAATATAATTAATCTTTATTTTTGAAGTTGGCCCAGTTTCCACTAGAAATATATGTCTATTGATATCTGTTATATGGATGGCTGTTTATCAGGGAAATGATTTTAGAAATATTGAGGTGTTTTGGGTAAGTTAGTTTCTCCTGAGGATACGCATCTCATTGTATTTTTTAATCAAAGCCAAATACTATGCTTGTTCCACATAAACATAACCGTAATCCTTCCTCATTGCATTCTCAGAAACTGTGCTGGGGAAAGAAGCCTTCATCTGCCCAGGAAGGTACAAAGCCAGTGTATCTCTCCCATGTTAGCCCTCAGAGGACTGTCCTTACTGTTTTATACATCCCTCGCCTCCAACCCACCTGTCATAGAATTGGGCTGATTATGCTTATACTTTCTATTCTTACTTACACATCTATTTTTATGTAATTTAACTTCTATTCAGGAAAAAGTTATATACTTGGTCCTACAACAAAGGCTGCCTTGAAAGTAACTTTTTAAAAGATTCAAACCATGTTACTAATTTTATTAATTAGATTATTCTTGATCCATTATTCTTTGTCATTCAAATGTGCCATATGTGCCAAATCTAAATATGCCATATGTAATGGCTCTTATTCAGAGACAGTTCACAGAAATAAAAAATACATCATACCTTATGCCCCAAATTAAATTTAAAGTATTCCTATTTTAGATTTTGTATTCAATTTAACAAACTTTTATGATGCACTTAAACTATGCTAGGCTTTTTGTCAGATTTCAGGAGTACAAAGATGTGGCTTCATGAATCTTATGGTATAGTGAGGAGATACATTTGCAAATAATTATAAAATGGGATTTGGGGAGAAATATATCCTAAGAATAGAAAGCAAAACATGGAATGATTGAATCTCCTAGAGGAAGAGAACAGGGTCTTGAATTCCTTTATAAAAGTGACTGAGCTAGCCGGGTGTGGTGGCACACGCTTATAATCCCAGCATTTGCGGCCAGCCTCAGCTACCTAGTGAGGCACTCTGCAACTTAGTGAGACCCAGTTTCAAAATAAAGAATAAAAAATAGGGCTGGGGGTGTAGCTCGGAGGTAGAACGCCCCTGAGTTCAATCCCCAGTACCGCAAAAAAAAAAAAAAAAAAAAAAAAAAAAAAAAAAAAAAAAAAAAAAAAAAGGTGACTGAGCTGAGTTTAAATGAAGAGGAAGCTAATGCCACATGAGCAGAGGGAGGGATGGGAATAGTGTATGTAAAGATATGAGTCATGAACAGGATAATATATTTCAAGACTACTAAAGCACCAAGAAGGTAGACACCCATAACACGTAGTGGATGACTGTCAAAATACAGAAACAATTTGAGAAGAGCAATTGAAGGCAGTTAATTAGCTTCTTTAAAAAAGATTCTAAGCACTCAATACACTAGAGATGAGGTTACATTTACTGCTGCAAATAATCCATTTTAATCTCATAGATCAAGGCATCTGCTAGCTAGCTTTTCTTGTGTCACATATTACCCTAAACTTTATGGTTTAAAACAACAACCATCCTAAAGCTCACTGTCTGCCGTTTGTTCATCCAGGCTGGGATCAGCTGGTTTTTTTGTGTTTTTTGTGTGTCTGTGGCCTGGCTAATCTGGCTGGTCTTTTTCCAGTGATTGCAGTCAGCTGGTATGTCATTGGGGGCTGTCAGATTAATGATAGCTCCAGATAAGCAGCCAGGATACAAAGGATCATTCTTATATGGTCTTATACTTTCTAACATGCTAGCCAGGATGGCTCATATAGCAATCTCAGGTTTTCAGAGTGTGAAGAGGTACAGAAGCTTCTCAGAGGACTGGACTTAAAACTAACACAACATTGCTTTCACTACAGATCTTGGCCAAAACATGTCATGAGACTAAACCACATTCCAAGGGTTAGAGAAATAAACTTCATCTCTTGATGGGAGTAGCTCCAAAGAATTTTGGCCACTTTTGTAATCTACCATAGTGGACATCTATGGCTTTGTCTGTATCATCACAGAAACTTCTCATTACCCTCTTTTTTTCTATTATAAACAAAATTATCAACCTTTATAGCTGACTTAGGATGATCAACATCCTGTTTGCCTCAGATCCTCCAGGTTTTACCACTGTAAAACCTTATGTCCCTGGAAGCTCCTTAGTCCCAGGCAAACCAGGATAGTTGGTCCCCTCGTGTCTTGCCAACAGTGGAATACTTAAGATTGGCCTAATTCAGGTTGAATCAGTTGGAATTATTTTCAGGAAAGTGCTTCTAATGGGTGAAGAAACTGAGATATAAAACTTCAGTGCTTAGTGGTTTTGTTTCTCACCTTGTAGAGATAGAGAACGTAAAATAAGAGGATGAATCTAAACTACAAAAGAAGCAGTACATCCACTGATGGTTCATTTTTATTGAGGCTTATCTATATCCTATTGTTTAACTATTCCCTGGATCTGAGAGATAATAAGTTCCAGTTCATGATTAAGCTAGTTTGAACTGTATTTCTGTCACTTGCACTCCCCTTTTTATCATGCTGTCCCAAAGTGTCTCCAATGGTATCTGGAAGTGGTAGCATCATCAACAGATTGGAATCATCATCAACAGTGTGGAATACACAAATGAGCCAAGATCTCAGTTAGGATCTCTGAATCCCGGTTGAGAAAACTAACATTTCTTGAAGTATAGTAACAAAATTAAGCTGTAATATGTTGTTTCTTGGGACTCAGACCATGTAACCAGCACATCTCAATTTTGTAGGAAAAACTCAGAATAGTAGCATTTGTAGGGATCCTGCATTCTTCACAAGATATTGCAAGTATGAGATCAGTATTAGTCCAGATGGAAGGCTGCTTTAGAGTCATTGAACATAGCTTTCTGCTGCAAGCCAATGATCTGAGACTCTCAAGGGCAATCAATCACTTGTTTTACTGAATCACAAGATAAATTCTGTAGCAGGCTCTGAAGTTAGTTTCTGATTAGGAACTCTGGATCCTGGCCAGGAGAAGGGGAGTATCTTGGAAATATCAGAAATATCAGGGCTTTTGGATGCCCTAAGTTCATTCCAAGAACTGTGCTGAGAAACTCCTGCCTGATGATGGGATGCCTCTTTTTGTGAAGTATCCCTCTAGGAGGACAAATAGTGCATTTAAAAATCAACCAGGCATAGTGGCACATGCTTGTAATCCCAGTATTTGGGAGGCTGAAGCAGGAGGATTGCAGGTTCAAGGATAGAATCAGCAACTTAGGCCCTCAGAAACCCAGTGAAACTGTTTCAAAATAAAACAATAACATAGGGCTGGGGCTGTAGCTCAGAAGTAGAATGCCTCTGGGTCCAATCTTCAGTACAAAAATATTATAGCACTAAAAAATCAGACATTGTTAAAATATGTTTATATTTTAAAAGTTATCTTCTGTACAAATTTTGGTAAACTCATAAATACATTTAAAGACTAAAATGGGTTATTTAGTTAGGAGATTTAATCCTCCAAGTCCCAAACTCTTCTATAACATCAATTTAATATTTTTTTAAAAATGACTGAGAGAAAAAAAAGCCCTTTTACTTTTATTTTAAGGCAACTGGATTTTTAATCCACATTTAAGAGGTGCTTTCAGGGTTAGAATAATCATATGCAGGAAATGCAAACAGCTTATTTTAAATATGATTGAAGTCAAAGGTTTTACTGAATTAAACCTCCAGGTTACATTTATCAGTGCTAGCACCTGTTTGTTGAAATTAAAATGAAAGAACTTTATCCAAATTCTTTCTTTTTACTGCTCTATGTTTCAGATACTTGTGTTGATGAATACACACTCTTTCCAAAGTATAAGGTCTTAATTTCTTGCATCTTTTAGCAAGTAAAGGGATTTGGCCAGGTGTTTTAGAATGTTTAAAACTGCTGTACGAGAAGACTCTGTCCTTTGACATTTGTCAGGGATGTTATTTTCATTCTGTCAACGTTTATTGTGCAACCACCATGCACAGTGTGTTATTGCCATCATCAAGGATTTCTTAAAGGCTTCTCAGTTGCTGGACTAAGGGCTAAGGGGATGAAAAAGCACATTCTCTTACTTTCCAGGATTTTATGAAGGCAACACTGTGTAAGATAGGCAGCACTGAAGAGGCAGAGCTGAGCAAAACTGGGATGAATACATGAATTAAATAAATAATGAAAACATTTATCAACAGGATCACTGTTATTTGAAAAGTAGACTCATGGCTGGTGCAGTTCTAGAATTAAGAACACATGGGAAAATGGTTACCTTTCTTCCATTAATTAAAGAAGGATATAGAAGGAGGAGAAAGAGAGAGAGGAAGAGAGAGAGAGAAAGAGAGGAAAAGAGAGAGAAAGGGAGAGGGAGAGGGAGAGAGAGAGAGAGAGAAGAGAGACAGAGAACCTGAATGCACACATGTGTGTTCATGGTGAAGAGGGGTGCATTGATGCATTTCCGAATATAAGATGAAACTTAGAAGACTCATAGGCACACTGACTATGTCACTGAGTGAATTTGGGTTTTATTTTTGGTGTTGGGGATTGAGCTCGGGGTCTTGGGCATGCTAAGCATGCTCTCTGATCCTGAGCTTTGCCCAGACTCTGTATTCGAATGAATGAACAAACAAGTGATTGAATAAACTTTGGAGGATAAGAAACACTGTTTGAGAGAGTAAAAGAATACAAAAAGGCAAAAGGGAAAAAACCAAGTTACACAAGATAGCTCAGTGTTGTCTGATTTAAAACAATACTCTGAACAAAGCCTACATATCTGAGAATCTGTCATCTAGTGGGAAAGAAATTATCATTTATCATAAGGTTTTTTTTTTTTTTTTTTGGTACTGGGGAATGAACCCAGGGGCATTCTACCTCTGAGCTATACCCCCAGCCCTTTTAAATTTTTTTAATTTTGTTTTGAAACAGGATCTCACTAAGTTGTTGAGACTAGCCTCAAAACTATGATACTCCTGTCTTAGCTTCCCAAATACTGGGATTATAGGCATGTACTACCTACCACTCCTGGATCATATGATTTTTTAAGAAGAGAAATGAGGCTGGGCATGGTGGGATACACCTGTAATCCCAGTACTTGGGAGGCTGAGATAGGAGGATCACAGGTTCAAGAGCAGTGTGCAGTAACTGAGAACCTCTGTTCCAAAATAAAAAGGGCGGAGAGTATAGCTTAGAAGAAGGACCCTGGGTTCAATTTCTAGTACTACCAAGCAAAGTTCACAAAGAATAAATAGGTAGTAATTTATTATATTCCAGAGATCATCATATTCAGCTGAAACATTAAGAATGAGTCAGCATCAAGAAGGTTAAAAAATTAAAAAAAAAAAGAAATTTTCCAAAGGGAGAACAGCATGTCTCACCTACAAATGACAATATTAGGTTCATAAATCAAGACTTAAATATATGATGAAGGAACTTGCTGCATGCTAGGGTGTTATTGCTTTTAGAGTCTTATAGTGGGTAGAGCTAGGAAGCACTTTTAAAAAATCATGAGTTCATTCTGTTCCTTATAGTTCTAATATAACATTGGAAAATTCTTTCTTTTAATTTCTCTATTCTATATCTGTATTTTCTTTCTTTTTGGTGCAAATCCTGGTCCCAGAAGCTTCAGTATATTTGCCAATTTACTCAATGCACATGCTCATGTGCATGTACACACGCATGCACACACATACATTTAAATTGTTATGCATCTTACTGCACACCACCAAATCTACCAAGCAAAGTTTGTGATTTATTTGCAGCTATTCTTATTCTTGAAATATTTTCACCGATAGTAGAAATGGTATAGTGTTCACAAGGTATTTGGACTAACTTGTTTTTATTTTTCCCATATAGTCAATCTATTTTATATATAATTAGGTTCACATGCTTTTGCTTTTAATAAATTTTAGGAATTTTCACCCCATTCCTGTTGATTTTATTTATTTATTTTTACAATATAAAACACTAATATTCAAAATTAAAGCATATAAACAGGTATATCCAGAGAAATCCCACCCCTTCCCTATAACTTCTACTTTTTCTATGTAGCCCTTGTTTATAACCTATTCAATATATATATATTTTTTGGTTTATACTTCCTATATTTATTTTCCTATTTTAAAAAATCCAAAGCATACTATATATACATATATATTATGTTTATATTTTAAAAACAGTACATTTTATATTTTAGAGGAAATTTAACTTTCCAGAAAATTAGTAGAAAGTACAGAGTTTCATGTACCCTGCTTCCCCCATTTCTCCTATTAACATCTTGCATTAGTATAGCACATTTATTGAAACTGATAAAATATTAATATATTATTATTAACTAAAGTCCATAGCTTACATGAGGGTTGACATTTTTTTGTATTGTTCTATGGCTTTTGATAAATCTTTAATATTTTATTATAGCATCATAGAAATTGTTTTACTTCTCTAAAAATCCCTCATGTTTCACTTTTTTATTCCTCTATCTCCCCTAGCACCCTTGACAATCATTGATTTTTTGTCTCCAAAATTTTCAGCCTTTTCCAAAATGTCATAAAAAGTATTTGAAATCAAACAGTATGTAGCCTTTTCAGACTGACTTCTTTTCCTTGCTAATATGCATTTAAAGTTCTTTCCATACTTTTTATAGCTTGATAGCTCATTTCATTTTAGTGCTGAATAATTTTCCATTGTATGGATATGCCACATTCTGTTTATCCATTTGATCCACTGAAAGCCATTTTGGTTGCTTTCAGGTTTGGGAAATTGTAACTAAATTGAATATAAGCATTTCTAGGAAGGTTTTCATGTGGATCTGTTTTAAACTCATTTGAGTATATTTCAATGAATATGATTGATGAATCATATGGTGAGACTATGCTTTGCCTTGTAAGAATTTCCAAATGATCTTCTTAACGGGCATTTTGCATCTCTTCAGCAATGCATAATATCCGCTGTAGCTCTGCACCAGTGTGTGATGATAGTGTCTTGAACTTTAGCCATTCTAGATGTGAAGTGGCATATTGTTGTTTTTGTTTGTAGCTCTCTTATGCCATTTGATGGTAGTATCTTTTCACATAATTATTTGTCATCTACATTTTTCTTTGGTGAAGTATCTGTTTATTTCCTTTGGCTATTAAAAATTGAGTTTTTTTCTTATTGTTGTATTTTAAGAGTTCTTTGCATATTTTGAATGCTAGTAATTCATCAGATGGATGGGTTTCAAAGATCTCCCAGTCTGTTGCTTGTCTTTTCATTCTTTTAAGAATATTTTTTCATTGAGCAGAATTTTTAAATTAAAAAATTTTCTATTTTTGCAGTACTGAGAATCAAACCCAGCGCTTTACAAATGCTAGGCAAGTGCTTTACTAAATTCAATTTTAAGTGATGTCCAACTTACAAATTTTTCTTTCACAGGTCATGCTTTTGGTGTTGTGTCTAAAATGTCATTGCTGATAACAACATCACTTAGGTTTTCTGTTGTTATCTTCTAGAAATGTCATAGTTTTACATTTTATTATTTGGGCTTATCATCCATTTGAATTAATTTATGAAAGATATAAGATCTATGTCTCAGTTCACTTTCTTTTTTCATATGGAAGTCTAGTTGTTCCAATACCAATTTGGTTTTGTTAAATTTTAAAAAAATATATTCTTATTGCTGCATTGTAGTTTCACATCATAGTGTAGTTCAGAGTGATAGGGATATTACATGCACACAGCACTTGGTGAGCTTCCCCCTGACTGCCTCCCCATCCCCAGACATGATATTAAGATTGGCATTAGTAATTTCACATATGTACATAACTTCAATGGAAGTGTTAACTTCATTGATTCTCCATCTTAGTCTCCTGTTCCCTAAGACCACCTCCCTGGCTCCACGGGGGTTTCTCCTTCATTATTGAAATCCCTCTTTTATCCCAGTTACTCTCTAGCTTCTGCATATGAGAGAAAACATGACCCTTCATTTTCTGTGAGTGGTTAATCTCACTTAGCATAATATTCTCCAGGTCCATCCATTTTTCTGCAAATGACATAATTTTCATTCTTCTTTGTTATTGAGTAAAATTCCATTGTTTTTATATCCCATAATTTTATTTATTTTTTTCTCTTTTTTATTGTAATAATTCGTGCATTGTAAGCATACATCTTTGTTAGGTACAGATTGATAATGACATATGTGCACACATTCTCATTTGATCCCTTCCCCAATTCCCACCCTGCTCCCTCGCCCTCCCTCCCTCTCAGGTTCTGTTCAGTGAGTGACCTTGACATAACTGTGTAAGTACATCATGTGCCTTAGGATGTCCTCCCACCTCCATCCATCCCCTTCAGTTAAACCAACTTCTTTGCTCATCGAGGGTCTCTCCTTTTTTATCTGAAGACCCTCTTATACCCCATCTTCTCCCTAGCATCCGCATATTAGGAAGAACATATGCTTCTTTACTCTTTGTGACTGGCTAATCTCACTTAACATAATGTTTTCCAGTTGCATCCATTTCCCTGCAAATAACCTGATTTTGTTCTTCTTTATGGCTGAGTAAAATTCCATTGTGTACATATCCCATAGTTTTGTAATCCAGCTATAAACATAGATACACATGCATTGGTCTGATAGTTTGGTTTCCATTCTTTTGGGTATATACCCAGTAGTGGTATTGCTGGGTCATATGGTAGGTTCACTCCCATTCGTCTGAGGGTCCTCCATACTGTTTTCCAAAGTGGTTGCACAAGTTTGCAATCTCACTTCTCCACACCCACTCCAGCAGGTGTTGTTCGTGTTTTTAGGGTTCCCACGTCTCCACACCCTCTCCAGCAAGTGTTGTTCGTGTTTTTTATGATTGCCATTCTGATTGGAGTTAGGTGAAATCTCAAGGTAGTTTTGATTTGCATCTCTCTGATTGCCAATGATGTGGAACATTTCCTCATACATTTATTGGACATTTGTATTTCTTCTTTTGTGAAGTGTCTATTTAGATCCGTTGCCCATTTTTGATTGGGTTATTTGCTTTCTTAGCTGTGATTTCTTTGTATATCCTAGATATTAGACTTCTATCCGAGGAATAACTGGCAAAAATTTTCTCCCACTCTGGGTGCTCTTTGTTGAGGTTCTTGATAGTTTCCTTTGCTGCACAGAAGCTCTTCAGTTTAATGCAATCCCATGTATTGATCTTCCTTTGAGTTGCTTGTGCTTTTGGGGTCTTGTTGAGAAAGTTTTTACCTGTGCCTGTGTGTTGAAGTGTTGGTCCTATGCCTTCTATGTCTTTGAAGAGTGTCCTTGGTAATTTAATGTATATTGCATTGAATCTGAAGATCACTTTTGGAAGAATGGCCATTTTGAAGATATTTTATTCTGCTATCTAAGAGCATGGGAGGTCCTTCCATCTTCTAAGATCTTCTTCAATCTCTTTTTTCAATATTTTATAATTTTCTTTGAAGAGGTCTTTTACCTCCTTTTAAGTTTATTCCTAGGCATTTTATTGTTTGGGGGATATCCTGAGTGGAAATGTTTTCTGGATTTCTTTTTCAGTAGATTTATGATTGGCATACAGAAAAGCTTCTGATTTTTTAAGATTGATTTTATATCTAGACATTTTTTTGGATTTGTTGATCAGTTTTATAAACCTTTTGGATGGGTTTGTTGGATCTTCTAAGTATAATATCATGTCATCTGCAAATAGAGATAGTTTCAGTCCTTCTTTTCCTATTTGTACTCCTTTCATTTCCTTTTCTTGCCTTATTGTTCTGGCTAGAGTCTCATGTACTATATTGAAAAGGAGTGGTGATAGCGGACATCCTTGTCTTGTTCCTGTTTTTAAGGGGAATTCTCATAGTTTTTTCCCATTCAATATGATTTTGGCTGTGGACCTATTATATATTTCTTTTATAATGTTGAGGTATGTTCCTTCTATTCCGATTCTCTATAGTGTTTTTAGCATCAATGGGTGTTGGATTTTTGTCGAATGCTTTTTCAACATCTATTGAAATGATCATGTGATTTTTGTTCTTATTTCTGTTTATGTGGTGAATTATATGGATTCTTTTTTGTATGATTAACCAGCCTTGTATCCCTGGGATGCACCTAACTTGGTCATGGTATGTAATTTTCTTGATGTGGTTTGAATATGCATTGCTAATATTTTGTTTAGAAGTTTTGCATCTAAGTTCATCAACAAGATTGGTCTATAGTTTTCTTGAGCTGTCTTTTTTTTGGTTTTGGAATTAATGTGATATTGGTTTCATAGAATGCATTTGGGAGAGTCCCATTTCTATTTCCTGGAATAGATTGAGAAGTATTGGGATTAGTTCTTCTATAAAGGTTTTATAAAATTTGCCTGGGAAACCATCTGAACCTGGACTTTTCTTTGATGGTATGCTTTCTATTGCTGTTTCAATCTCTTTGATTGCTGTTGGTCAGTTTAAATTTTCTATATCTTCTTGATTCAATTTAAGAAGGTTGTATGTGTCTAGAAATTTGTCACTTTCTTCTAGGGTTTCCATTTTGTTGGAATATAGGTTTTCAAAGTAATTTCTGATAATCCTCTGGATTTCTACATTGTCTGTGTTAATATCTCTCTTTTCATCTCTTATTTTAGTAATTTGTGTTGGTTCTCTCTTTTGGTTAGATTGGCTAGTGGTTTATTTACCTTGTTTATTTTTTTAAGAACAAGCTTTTGGTTTTGTTGATTTATTGTTGTTTTTCTACTCATTGATTTCTGTCCTGATTTTAATGATTTCCTGTCTTTACTGGCTTTGGGATTAGAATGTTCTTGCTTTTCAAGGGCTTTGAGGTGTGTCAGGTAATTTGATGATTTTTCTGTTCTTCTTATGTGAGAACTCAGTTCTATGAATTTTCTTCTTCATATTGCCTTCCAAGTATCCTAGAGATTTTGATTTGTTGTGTCTCTATTTTCATTTGTTTCTATGAATTACTTTGTTTCTCCTTTTATTTCTTCTTTATTACTTATTCAGTGGTATGGTGTTCAGTCTCCATGTATTTATGAAGCTTCTCTGGGTCTTCTTATAGTTGATTTCTTGTATCATTCCATTGTAGTCTGAAAAAATGCAGGGGATTATGTCATTTTTTTTGAATTTGCTGGTGCTTGCTTTGTGGCCCAGGATGGGGTCTATTCTGGAGAAGGTTCTGTGAGCAGCTGAAAAGAATGCATATTCATCTGTATGAATGTGCTGTATGTGTCTAGTAGGTCCATTTGGTTTATGGTGTTCCTTAGATCTGAGGCTTCTTGACTGATCTTTTATCTAGAAGATTGGTCTAGTGGTGTGACAGGAGTGTTGAAATCTCCCAATATTTTTGTACTTGGATCTCTGTGTGACTTAATGTCACAAAGTTTGTTTAATATGCACCTATGTTTGGAGCATAAATGTTGAATATTATTATATCCTCTTCTTGGATTGTTCCTCTTAGCAATAAAAAATGACCTACTTTGTCTCTTCTGATAAGTTTAGGCTTGAAGTCTATTTTGTCTGATATGAGAGTTGTCACCCCTGCTTGTCTTTGAGCTCCATTAGCATGGATTATTTTGCTATAGCCCTTCACCTTTAGTTTGTATCTTCATCTGCATCTTGCAGATAGCATATAGATGGATTATGATTTTTAATCCATTTTGCCACCTTACATCTTTTGATTGGGAAGTTGAGGCCATTGATGTTCAGTGTGATTATTGAGAGATAATTTTTAATTCCTAACATTTTAAGTTATAATTTCTGTTTGAGGTAGTTGCTTAATTTCTGCTTAGTTGTTCATTTGATGGAAATTATCCTTTCTCTGGTTCTGGTATTTATTTTTTATTTCTTCTTTGTAATTTATGTCTGATTATTTTCAATATTTTCTCTAGTGCTTGTTTGGAAGACATAAATTCTTTCAGTTTCTGTTTGTCATGGAAGATTTTTATTTCTCTGTCAAATTTGAAAGATAGCTTTGCTGGGCAGAGTAGTCTTAGCTGGAAGTTGTTTTCTTTCAGGGTTTGGAATATGTCTCTGGGGACCTTTTTGGCTTTTATGACTTGGTTTGAGAAGTCTGGAGTGATTTTTTGTTTGCCTCTGAATGTCACTTGGTCTTTTATTCTTGTTGCATTTAAGATTCTCTCTTTGGCCTCTACGTTAGTCAATTTGATTAGTATGTAGCATGGTTCTATGTTTCCTTTGCCTGTGTATTGAACTCACTTTCTATGTTTGGGAAATTCTCTGATATCATTTCTCTGAAAAGATTTTTGATTCCTTTGGTTTCGGCCTCTACAACCTTTTCTATGCCTATTATTCTTGTTTGCTCTTTTAAAGTTATCTCAGATATCTTGGATGTCTAGTTCATGCTGTCAAATTGATTTTTCTAAATTATATACCATGTATTCATTTCTGGAGTGGTTTTCTTCTAAGAGTGAGATTCTGTTTATCATGTGGTCTAGTCTACCATTGATGGTTTGTATTGATGTTTTCATTTCATTTATTACATCTTTCACTTCTTTCAGAACTTCCTTTTGATTCTGGTTCAAGGTATCAAATTCTTTGTTGATTTGATCTTTCATTCCTTTCAGGCTTTCTCTGAATTCTTTGCTCAAATCCTGAGTCATTTCTACTATAAAACTTCTGCATTCTCCTTCTGGCATTTCCTGAAACTGATTTGGTGGGTTCTGTTGTTATGGGATTGTGGGGACTCATTGTTTCCTTGCTATTCTTCTTTCTCTTGATTTGTTTCTTACATTGTTGCTTTTGATCTCTCTCTCTCTCTCTCTCTCTCTCTCTTTTTGGATTTCCTATATCTAATCTCTTTTCCTTTCTAATATCTTATTCTGGAGATAAATATTTACCTCAAGGTATGCCTTAAAAGTGAATAGCCTCTCCTGTATAGGTATTCACAGCTTTTTGTTGAATATTTATTGCCCTATAATGCCAACTTTGAGGTCTGTGTCCCATATCACCCCTCTGTTATTCTGCCTGTAGATTCCCAGTACTGGGTTGCAGTTACTCCAGGACTCTGTCTATCTGCTACAATGGAGGCCTTGACACATTCTAGGATGTAAAGATCAGGGACCTATCTGACTCCTTAATAGGGAGTAGTCTCTCCTGCCTACTCTGTTTCCTTCTTTGCTAAAGAGGCAGATTGGGGTGGAGGAACAGGGAGAGGCTGGCCCTGACTTTTGGCTGCTGGGAGGAGGCTCTTCTAGGCTGGGGCTGGGGGATGTGGCCCAGGGTGCTCACCCAGCATTCACTAGGGTCCTAGGCTCAGGCTCAATCCCCTGCACTGCAAAAAAAAAAAAAAAAAAAAAAAAAAAAAGTAAAAAAAAAAACCCTATAGATATACAAGTACAAAGCAGCAGCAAAAAAACAAAGAAACATACAGAACAAAAAGTGAAGAGAAAAAAATAGAACAACAATAAAACAAACAAACAAACTCTTGCATTTGGCCTCTGCAGCCCTTTTGGGTCTGTGTGGATGCTTTCAGCCTTTTAAGCTCCACTTATTACTGTAGGTTCCCAAGCACAAACATTCCTCCTTGCTTGGAAACCTGTAACAAAGACATCAGTCTGCAGCTCCAATGCTATGGTCTCCTGCAGCAAGACCCTAGCAGGGTGTCTGTTTCTGAGGGGGCACTGAGAGCTGGGCCCCAGGAGCAGGGTCTGTCCCAAGGGAAGTATGGGGACTCTGCACAGAGAAGGCTGGGTTGGTCTGGGGATTCTAAGCCTGGTGTTTTCCTCAGAATTTCATTTCGGTGTGCATTTATGTTGTGCATGCATTCCCACCCCCTTTTTATGGTCTCTTCAGTTATCACCTCCCTGGGGTTTCCACACTCAACTCTGCTGCCACACATGTGTTGGGACTAAAGTGGGGTCATAAGTTTGGTTGTCCTTCTCTATCCTGTCCTCATAGGACTGTGCAATTCTGTGGCTGCTGTCCTTGGTGTCTGTGAAATAGGTCTCAGGTTGCTGGGTATAAGATCTTTTGGGACTTCCAAAGTTCCCCATGGTCTGCTGTATGCACTATTGTTCTTGGGTTTCCACTTGTTCCAGAATTTGTTTCTTCTTTTTCCTTTTTCAGCCTGGGTGTTTAAAAGTGACCTTGTAGATATTATTGAGTTTCTCTGTCTTTAGTTCCCACCTCCCATGAAGATAGTCTGGGATGTGGGATGCTGCTCAATTTGGAGCTCCCTGAGATGAGGTAGAGACAAGTTCATCTAAGGGTTCTTACTCCATCACTAACACTTATACTTTTTTTAAAGATGCCTTTTCTATGTTTGTATACACAAACACTTACAGTTACCTATAGAATTCAGTATAGTAATGTGCTGTAGAGATTTGAAGCCTAGAAGCAATAGACTATAACATATAGCCTATGTTTGTGGTAGACTGTATTATCCAGTTCAGGTAAGTATACTCTGTGACGTTTGCAATGATGAAATTGCTAAACAATGCATTTCTCATCCTTGTTGTTAAGCAATACATGACTGTATCTGTCTATTCTTTTACCATTACTGCAGTGTCTTGAATATCATAGTTTTATAGTAAGCCTTGAAGTTGAGTAGGCATGAAAGGGATCTTTTGTTTTTCATTTAACAGTATATCCTAGAAATGACTATGTCCTTTTATGGAGATTTTATTAATGCAATTTGAAAATTTTCTAGGTGATTTTGTTATGAAAAATGAACCACACAGTAGTTAACTCATAAATTGTGAAATTTATGAAGCTACTTTTAAATGGCACATCATACGGCCCAGGCAGACGCTTTAAAAAGATCCTTGAATTAGATTCTTCATTACAGAGGTATCAACATGTAGAGTGCAATGCTAGCAATGAATTCTATGTGAAATTTCTCAGAAGAGGCAACTGCCAGTATAGAGTCTAATGGATTTGTTTTTCTACTTGTTTTTGACATGCCCAATAGACTTTAAGCACTGATGTTTGCCAATGGCTTAAGTGTCCTTTTGAGGCATCTGTTTTACTGGAAAAACAAAATACATGTTTAAATTTGATTAATCAGCAAATATTAAAATAGGTGAAGTGGAAATGAATTAAAGTTTCACAACATTTATAATCTGTCCATAGATAATACTTTGACCACAGTAGATAGAGAACAAAAATTGATTTTAAGTTTGTTCAAATATGTCAACTTCTCTAGAATATTTCTGGATTTATGGATTCACTGATAATAAATAATTCATTTGAACCTTATTGTATTGACTATAAACAAAAACTAAGCACAGAGCACTATTTTCACCCCTACCCCCTCTTTGAGATATTCTTAATAGCAAAAGTTTGAAAGCAATAGATTGCTTTGTGGAAGCCCCATTTCCTTTTTCTTAGAACTTTTAAATATTCAAAGGGCAGAACTAATGGTTCATTAACTAAGGTTAATGGGTGGCAGTTTTGAAAGTCAGGTTTTAGCTCAACAAATGAAAGTTGTTCTTGAAAAATGGTGAGCTCCTTATTAATAAGCATACTTATGCAGCAGTGCAGACCACTTGGAGATGAACTTCTTTCCTCACAGATATGCTCAAGAAAGAAGTTTGACACTAGGGATAGGCTGAGTGAAATATGCTATATATTATTCTTATGGTCTAAAATTACATGAATTAGAAAGTGTTAATTTTTGATATGTGTTTGTTGAAAACTGTAAAAAATAAGTATGGTACTTCATGTTTTATTATATACAGCTGATTTTATAGGCCTTAACACCATTGTGATCTCATTTAAAAAAATATTACTTGCATGATGCATTGGTCAGCAGAGATCTTATTTACATTTTAAATATAATGGTTATGATTATTACTTTTGTTGAAACCCTTAGAGAATTATTACAGCCGGACGTGGTGGCACATGCTTGTAATCCCAGCATTTGGGAGGCTAAGACTGGAGGATCCAGGTTCTCGGCCAGCCTCAGCTACCTAGTGAGGCCCTCTGCAATTTAGTGAGACCCTGTTTCCAAATAAAGAATAAAAAATAGGGCTAGGGGTATAGCTCGGAGGTAGAATGCCCCTGAGTTCAATCCCCAGTACTGAAAAAAAAAAAAGAATTATTACAGATGGTTTAGAACATAGATGGTAAATCCACCCAGAGTATAACAGTAAATGCAGTTATGGGGTATCATTGATATTCACAGCTTTGGCTAAAAATGTCCAATAAACATTTGTTAAGAGACTAGAATGT
>PVLC010016311.1:18543-35776 GCA_004027655.1 Graphiurus murinus
GCTTGTAATCCCAGCATTCGGGAGGCTGAGACTGGAGGATCCGGGTTCGCGGCCAGCCTCAGCTACCTAGTGAGGCCCTCCGCAACTTAGTGAGACCCTGTTTCAAAATAAAGAATAAAAAATAGGGCTGGGGGTATAGCTCGGAGGTAGAATGCCCCTGAGTTCAATCCCCAGTACCGCAAAAAAAAAAAAAAAAAAAAAAAAAAGAGACTAGAATGTAGAAAGCAGTCACTTGTGAATGACCTTGATTATTAGGTATTTTCTCACAATGTGGCTGTTTATTTTTTAACATTCATTTTGCTACCATATATGGTACAATCTTGAACTGATTAAAGTTTTGGCTGCATTCAGCATTCAAATTCATCTAGGTAGAATCTAATAAAGTCAGATGTAATTATAATGCAATAATATGCTGCATACAAACATACTCTATAAATACCATAGCATTATGGTATATGCTATCATAGAACCAACCAAACAAAACACCAGATCTCCTCTTGACTCCAGATGTCTCTGCACAACAGCTTCCATATCTGAATTCAATTCTCACTGACACTTCTTGAAAGAGCTATCTATTGCTGTTGTCTATGTTTTCACAGATTCTGTCTGCACTCTGCACTCCAGTGAAATTTCCATAACCATGAGTACCCCAACAATACTTTTGTTAAGGCTAACATTTATTCATAATTATGAATCCAGTGATCATTTTTCTGCCTTATTTTTATTTGTCACAGGATCTATTAAAGTATAACCACTTTCTCTTTCTTGAAATGCATTCTTCTGCTAGTTTAAATGACTCCACATTGTATTTCCCCTCATCCTTCCCTCCCTGGCTCCTCCTTTTATGTCTCCTTTACAAACTCCTCCTCCTCTGCTTTACTTTTAAGACTTTAGATGTATTTCCATGGCTTGAACATAGAAAATCCTGTATTTTCAATTAACACACTCTTCCTAAACAGTAGCATCTAGTACTTTTGCTGTACATGCTACCCATGTTCTAACACCTCTGTTACCTCCAGTCTTGAATTGTGCCCACAGTTCCACACATGCTAACTATCTGCCAACCTGATATTCACCATTTAGGCAATGAGCAGGCAGTTTAAACTTAATTTATCCCAAATAGAACTCATAATTTTCCTCATCCCAGCATTTCAGCTGGCTCTTTACCTATGCTTTCCCATCTCAACAAATAGCAATCCCCCATTAGCTTAATTCAAATCCAATACTTAAAAGTCATCCCTGATTAATCCTTACTCTCAACATAATCTATTAATAATTCCTATTAACTTCACTTTAAAAAATAAGACTATCCGGCTACATCTGCCCTCTGTTGTTACTATTCTAGTCTGAGCCATCTCCATTTCTCATGTACAATATGGCAGTAGCCTTATAACTAGTCTTCTTTTCCCCTCTCCCACAATCTAGCACTTTGTTTTTATTGGTGCATTGTAATCATACATTGTGATGAAGTTCAGGGTAATAGAGGCAGGCATGCATACAGCACTCTTGAGCCCTCTGCTACTTCCCATCCCTTTCCCTCTTCCTCTCCACCTTCACATGCATGACAATGTGATTGACATTGATAAGTTTATATATGTACATTCTTTTAAAATGCAAATCAGGGTCTTCCCATGCTTAAAACTCAATGATGACACCCCCCCATCCCCACCCCCAGCACTGGAGATTGAACCCAGGGACATTCTACCTCCGAGCTACACCCCCAGCCCTATTTTTAGTCTATATTTTTTGAAACAGGGTCTCACTAAGTTGTGGAGGGCCTCATTAAGTAGCTGAGGCTGGCCGAGAACCCATGATCCTCCTGTCTCAGACTCCCAAGTACTGGGATTACAAGCGTGTCCCACCATGCCCAGCTTCAATGATGACTTTCTAATACACTTAACCATCAAAATTATAAAAACCTTCCACTCTTGACAATAAATCCTCACAGAAGTTGCCTCCTATTTGTCTCACCAACCTCGTCACATAATTTCTCCCTTGCCCCCATACCCTGGTAATACTGGCATTTGTTGTTGCTTCTTAAACACATTGTATACTTTTTTTTTTTTTTTATTGCTGTGTAATACCTATTTGTTGTCTTCTAGTTTTTGTGGGTCTCAAGAGTTCAGCATATTTTAGCTGGCTCCTCTGTTCCTGGTCCTACAAGACTGCAAATGAAGTATCTCCCAAGACTGTGATCTCATTTGAAGCTCAGTTGCTACCAACAAAGCTCACCTGTTCTTGGCATATTTCATTTCTTTGTGGTTGTAGGACTCTTGCTAACTCTTACATGAGCATTGCTTTCAACTTCTAGAGGTTGTTCATGGATTTTAGCCAAGTTGTTCTCTCATAACATGGCAGCTTACTTTTTAAAAACCAACAGGTAAATCTTTCCTAAGGTAAGGAGATTTAATTCTTACCTAATCAGGTCTGCCCCAGCCAAAATACTCTCCCTTTTGAATAGCTCAGAGTCAACTGACCTTAATTATATCTACAAAACTCCTTTTTCCCTTGAGCATAACATAATCCTATGAGTTAAATGCTATCTTACTCACAGATTGGACCCATACCTGAGGATGGGGAAAATACAGGGTGTACACACCAGAAGGTGGAATTCTTGGGGGGCATCTTAGATTTTTTCTACTACAGATATCAAACTTATTCCTTGTTTCTTCTTTATCTTATTTGGCTCCTCTGCCTGCTTTTTTTCTTCATATTTTTGCTGGCTCTGTTAGTTTAATTTTACCTTAAAAGATACCTTCTTAGATTTGTCCCAACAACCCAATCTAAAGAGGTGGTGTAGTTATTCTGATTTTCAGTTCTCTGCATGAACTTATAATTATCTGATAGCTTCTTATTTACTTACTGGATTGCTAATTGCCAACATTCCCTCTGTGTTAGTTAGCTTTCCCTCACTATTAACAAATACCTGAGATGATCAACTTATAAAATTAAAAGGTTTAGTTTGGCTCACTGTTTTGGAGGTTTCAGTGCATGATCAGTTGGCCCTATTGCTTTTTGGATCTGTGGTGAGGCAGCTCATCATGGTGGGAGCATGTAGTAGAGAAAAAATGTTCACATCATTGCCAGAAAGTGTGTGTGTGTGTGTGTGTGTGTGTGTGTGTGTGTGTGTGTGTCTGTGCGCGCGTGCACACGTGCGCATGCACACGTGAGTGCACAAGCGAGAGAGAGAGAGAGAGAGAGAGAGAGAGAGAGAGAGAGAGAGAGAGATTATTCCAGGGCCTCACAATACCCTTCAAGGACATGCCTCCAGTGACTCAGAAACCTCCTACTTCAACTTCTAACACTATTTTCTATATGCTGGAGACCAAGCTTTTAACATATAGACTTTTGGGGAACACTTATTCAAACCATAGCACTCTCCTTCCTACCATTAGAGTATAAGCTGCAGTAAAAGAGTTTCTTAATGTTTACTGATATGTTAAAAGTCCCAAACATGGTACCTTAATCAATAGATATTCATGAGAAATATGAAAAATAAACAAATGATGTGGCATAGAGCTTATTTTAGTGGCAGAAATTATTTATTTTAATTCTCCATAAATTACCTTCTTTCTTAATGGATTTATTTAGAGTCAAAATAAATATCTTACAATTTTCAAGTAATTTTTTTTTTTAGTGCATGAAGGAAAATGACAAGTTTAGTATTCAAGAATTTGGGAATTCACACAAATTTTAGCTATATTCATCTACAAAGTTAAAGTTGTCTGTATTCTCATTTTTGTGTGTAACATAAGTCTTTCTCTATTTACACTCATGGTTTATATAGTTATAATCATAATTATTTTTTCACCTGATACATAATAAGCATTATTCTTTTGCAATACTAAGGATAAAACCTGGGGCATTTTACCTCTGAGCTACATCCCCAGCCTTATTTTATTTTCGAAACAAGGTCTCACTAAGTTACTGTGCACTGCTGGCCTTGAGCTTGCCATTCTCCTATCCTAGCCTCCCAAGTACTAGAATTGCAGGTGACCACCACACCTGGCTGTAATAAGCATTTTACATGCTGTCATTTAGTTTTATTAATTACCATTAATAATGGCCGCATGATACTTGAATGGCAAGGACCTGGAGAACATTATGTTAAGTGAGATTAACCAGTCACAGAAAGTGAAGGGTCATAGATTTTCTCTCATATGCAGAAGCTAGGGAGTAATCAAGATACCAGGGGGACTTCAGGTAATGGAGGAGAAACTCTTGTGGAGCCAGGGAGGTGGTCTAGGGGGAGTGGGAAGGAAGAGGAAGGATCAATGAAATAATTAATTACTTCCATCAATATTATGTACATATGTGAGAATACCAATGTCAATTTTAATATCCTGTATTGGGAGGGAGCGGAGGGAGAGCCCACTAAGTGCTGTGTGTATGTATGTCACAATTAGTATGAACTACATTATGATGTAAGACTATAATACACCAATAAAAGCATAAAATAAAAATAAAAAATGGGCTGGAGTATAGCTCAGGTAGAGCACCCTGGGTTTGATCCCAGTACCACTACTACCACCAGCAAAAACAACAACAAAAATGCCAGCTGATTTATAATTTTCTTAAGTAACTTCAATGAATTCTTGTGTGTCTGTAATTATCTTTGTGTGTGTGTGTGTGTGTGTTTGTGTTGCTAGTGATTGAACTCAGGGACATTCTACCTCAGAGTTATATTCCACCCCTATTTTGTAACAGGGTCTCACTAAGTTGCTGAGAGCCTCACTAAATTGCTGAGGCTGTCCTCAAACCTGTTATTCTCCTGTCTCAGCCTCTCATTATAGGAATGCACCAACACTCTCAGCTGTAGTTATCATTCTTTCTTCCTCAATTGGAAAAAGAATTCTTGGTTCAGTTGTTTTTTTCCTTCCATTATCTGTTAACAGTTGGTCTACTCTTTTCTAAGCTTCTGATGTTATAGTTGAAAGTTTGATGCTAATTTGGTTCTCTTTTTTTCTGTGAATACCTGTTTTATTTTCCCTTGTCTAGAAACTGGTAACATTTTCAGTTTAATCTTAGAGATCAAAATTTTATCAAGTTATCTTTACACATACACCTTTAAGAATTATTACTTCTTGAAAGCTAAGAGCTCTAGTTTTTTTTTTTTTTTTTTTTTTTTTTTTTTTTTTTTTTTTGCAGTACTGGGGATTGAACTCAGGGGCATTCTACCTCCGAGCTATACCCCCAGGCCTATTTTTTATTCTTTATTTTGAAACAGGATCTCACTAAGTTGCGGAGTGCCTCACTAGGTAGCTGAACCCGGATCCTCCAGTCTCAGCCTCCTAAATGCTGGGATTACAAGTGTGCACCACTACACCCGCTAAGAGCTCTTTTAATTTGAACATAAGTTTAGATCAGGAAAGCGTTCTTCTATCATTTCTTTGATTGCCATATCTTCATTTGTTTTTATCCTAGTGTTCACTAATTTAGAAATGCTAAATCTGTACTAGATGCCTATTACAGTTTGTTTCTTTTTTCTTTTTTTCTGTTTTCTCCATCTTCTGAACAGTAAATTACTTTTTTCCCTGTGGCTTTTCTTTTTCATTTTCTCAGCTAAATTTTTTATTTTGAGTACACTTTATTTTAGTTTTGGAGACTGTTTTTACAATTTCTAATCGCTAAGAGATCACAGTATATTTTCTTCATTTTTTCCTGTGTCCTCCATTATTTTTACCCCCATTATTGCTGTTGATCATCTCTTTTGCTTTTCAGGTGCCCTGTCACCTAAAATGGCTCATTGGTCCTTCTTTTACTATTTTTATTATTGAATATGGGATTCTTCAATATGTGTACTGCTCAGGCTTTTGGAATCTCATGGATAGTGGTAGAAGAAAGGGAGGGAGGGAGGAAAGGAGGGAGGAAGGAAGGAAGGAAGAAGGAAGGAAGGAAGGAAGGAAGGAAGGAAGGAAGGCAAGAAGGCAGACCAGTAGATAACAAAAGGTCAGGGTTAACCCCCCAACCAGACTTCTTTGAGTGACATTTAGGATTAGAAAAGGTGATGTACCTACACAATCATATCAAGGTCACTCACTGAAGTGAACCTTAGGGGGAGGGAGGGGGAGGGAATGGGGAGGGAATCGGGGAAGGGGTCAAATGAGAATTGTGTGCAAATATGTTGTTAACAATTTGTACTTAACAAAGATGTATGCTATATTGCACGAGTTACTAAAATAAAAAAATTAAAAAAAAATTGAGTGACCAATTAAGTAAAAAAAAAAAAAAAAAAGAAAGTGATTTATCTAACCTGTAAATATCACCTTCCATATATTAGCTGGGCTAATTGAAGAGAATTGCTTCAATTAGTTTCTCATATGTAAAATAAAGGGATTTTCAGAATTGTTTTGAGTTCTAGAGATAATGCATGTGAAGAATCCACCACTGTGTCTGGCATATCTTGATGTTCAATGCATGGCAACTATTGTTATCATGGTGATGATAACTTTTAATAAATCTTTTTTTATTTTTTATAATAAAAAAAAAAAGAAAAGGTGATCTATTTTTGGTGCAATCAGGGATGGGTTACATTTAACACTGTAATTCTTCTTCAATGAAAAGCAAAACCAGGCCTCTCCCAATAATGAAGCAGGAGTTTTTAATCATTGCTTATGGATATCCATGAATCTGTGACATTTGTTCTAAGTCTTGTTGGAGAAGGAAACCTAGAGTAGGCCTCTAACTCCGGTCATCAAGTTTTAGACCAGAATTGCATCTTCCTTTTATGGATTTGAGATCTCAGATGATTCTAAGTTCTTCTCCAGCCTCAAAGAATCAACTTTTGTTCTTTTGAAGGTTAAGTAGCCCCAACCTAGGAAGAAATATGGAATATGGGCACAGGCTATCATCATGTTCTTGGAATTATAGTCCTCAAATCTATTAGATTAGGTCCTATCTTCTTTGGGAGTTTCTGGAGAGGTATGTTACAGAATGACTAGTGGAACATGCCAAATCTCTTCCCTTTCTGAAGTGTGGCCGTTATTGCCAAGATCAAGTTAGTTTTAGTAGGTAACTTTTAACTAAACTTTTCTCTGATGCATCTATTTTAAAAATGGAGAATTTATTCTGAATAGCATAAGCAGCTGGGGATTTGACTGGGTCATTTGGATCACCAGTAGGAGCTAACTGCAATTCAACAGTGTTCTCAGCAGCAGGCTTGATTTTATTTCAAAGTGCTAGCAGTTTCAGAAGAGAATCTAATTATAACATATTTTATGAAAAACACTTTGAAATTATTTCCCACTGGTGTAGTTTTAAGTACATTAATCACATTCCTTTCCTCTTCCTCCCAAAAGTCCTAATTTATATATTAAACTTAAGTTATGTTGTTTTCTACTTCTTGAGCAGCCTTAAGAGAGAAAAGAAAAAGAAAGAAAAGGAAAGAAAAGGAAACATCAATCAGTTTTGGGGACACATTACTATTACTTTATCTGTGTAGTAATAGAAATACTATGCATAAAAAGAAAACCTAGGAAAAACTCTTTTAAGATATTACTCCTGTCAGTTTTATGACTGTTGTTCTTCCTCTGCTGGGGGCTAGAAATAGAGATGAGTCCAGGAACTAGAAATAAGATATAGGCATGAAAAATATAAGAGAACCAAAGACTTTGGAACAAAATATACTTAGAAAAAAACTGGGTTCACTTTTATAAGCCCTCTTGAGTATCTTGGAAATTTTTTGTTAAATAACCTCTGAAAAATATTCTTGGTAATGTTATTAATCTACATTCAATATTGAGTTTTCTATGACTCATTTGACATTTATGTAAGAATTAAGATATACACTTCAGTCCTTCCTATGTGTCCTACTGTGTCTCATACATTCTCCTCTCCTTACTGCTCTACCCCTTAACTTGTATCATTTTATAATTTAACCTTTATAGAACAATATTCTTAAGGCCCTCTTGTCATTCTTGCTAACTGTGGGAACTACATTTTTTAAAATTTTTTGAGATTTTACTTTCATAGTAGCTGTATGGCACTTTGAAATTGAGGTATATTTATCATGTTATCGTACCATTTCTAGAAGCGGAAGACCTAAAAAGGAATACAAACCAACAGTACTTTTTATCAGTTCTTTAGGAAAGGCCAATAATGAAATACTTCAAGTTAACAACTTGTTCTATTTATCTTAATGCATATGATAAAGTAAGTAAATTATTTGGAAAATAGAAATTGTGAACCTACCCTATGAAAATTATGAAATTTTCAGGTAAATTCTTAAAGTTGTCTCTGTTTTCTGATAGACATTTCAATAAATCACTTAGTTCATTATTGAACTAAGTCACATGAGAGAAAATATTTATCAATTTTTCTTTAAAAAACCAATTTATTTTTTGTTATTATGGAGAATTTAGAAAAGAGGATGTATATATGAAGAATAAAAGGAAAATTCATCCATCATAGCTATATTTTAATATATTTTGTATTATTTATATATATATGTATGTGACTATAAAAATGAAACCAGAATCATGCTGTGTATTTCATATCATGCTCATTTATCATGAGAATTTTCCTAATGCTAAAAATTTTGTTAATACTAATAATTTGCTAATATATAGAGACAGCCCATTTTAATTATTTCCTATGGCTAAACCTTTAAGTTGTCAATGAATTTTTTTTAATGTAAGTTAATATTATGATGAATGTCCTTGAGTAAAAAATCTTTGTGTGTCTCCATCCTTTTTAAAGATTAGATTGATATGTTTGAAATAACTTCATCAAAGTATATAAAGTCAGCAATATTTGTCTGATTATCAAAGTAGTCCAGGTAGATTGTAGAGCTTGTAAAATTCAGAAAAGAATAAGGAAAAAAATTAAATTGACCATCAGCTCACTATTTTGAGATGACTTTTATTAAAATTTAAAACAAAACAGCTGGGCATGGTGGTGCATGCTTGTAATCCCAGCATTCAGGAGGCTGAGACCGGAGGATCCGAGTTTGAGGCCAGCTTCAGCTACCTAGTGAGGCCCTCCACAACTTAGTGAGACCCGGTTTCAAAATAAAGAATAAAAAATAGGGCTGGGGGTTATAGTTCGGAGGTAGAATGCCCCTGAGTTCAATCCCTAGTACCGCAAAAACAAAACAAAAGTAGTCTGCTTAGTTTGTTATAAAACAAGAGTTTTGCATATTATTAAATATTTCCAAGAATATAATTTTAAAGACCTTAAATATTTCATTTAACGGAGATGCTCTAATTTAGTTAATGATATTTTTCTGTTAGATGTTAGGTTCTTTCAATTATTGTCTCTTGCAACAATTATATAATGAACATCTTTGAACATGCCTATAACATTTTACTTATTCCATTAATCTGGATGTCTAGAAGTGGAATTTCTGAAGAGATGAAAGAGCAGAAACTTTATTTTTAGATTTTAGATTTTCTATACTCATTACCAATTTACTTTTCAGAAAATTTTTATCTGTTTATATTTCCAATTCAAAGCCCCTTACCAGCATTGAATATTATGGTTTAAAAAATGCCAGTTTGATCAGTAAAAGATGTTCTCTGCTTGATATTTTAATTTTCATTTCTTTGAAATTAAACAGTTTTTGTATCAACAGTGATCAATTCAATTTTTAAAACCATCTCTTCAAATCTTTTGTTTTTTATTTTATATGAAATTTTGCTTATTGATTTATGAGGTCGTTACATATTAAGAATATAACTACTTTGTTGTATTTATTGTAATTGTCAAAGGTTTCCATTTGTTTAAAAAAATTTGCTGGGTGTGGTGGCACACGCCTGTAATCCCAGTACTTGGGGAGCTGAGACAGAAGGATCACAGGTTCGAGGACAGCCTCAACAAGTAGTGAGACTCTCATCAACCTACCGAGACCCTGTTTCCAAATACGAAATAAAAATATTGGGCTGGGAGTGTAGTTTAAAGGTAGAATGCCTCTGGGTTCAATCCCCAGTACCACACACACAAAAAATTTTTATTAATACTATTTTTCAAATTCAAGGTTTAAATATTTTTATAAAATAATGTCTCTAAAAAATTTCCTATTACATTCACTACTGTTTTCATTAGAAAGTTCTTTAAAACAAAGTACTTATTTTTTCCCCAACTAACATTAATTGACATGATTTCATATGCTGCAGTATGTAAGAATAATGTTTCTGCATGTCAAAGGAAACCATTAAGAATCTAAAGAGAAAGCCAGCTTATCCCTCTGGTATATGACTAATATCTGTAATATACAAAGAACTTAAAAGACTTTACACTAAAACAACAACAACAATAATAACAAAAAACAAAAACAAATTACCCAATCAAGAGTTCTAATAATTAGGAGCTTGCTTCCACAGTGTGGTCAGTATATAGCAGAACTCGGAGTCACAGGACTTGGGTTATACGTAATCTAGCCTCATTTGTAGGATGATCTTGCAAGTTGAGTAATATTTTGAGCATTTTTTCCTCACTTATAAAATAGGGCCAAACTTCATCCTATTTTATTTGGTGATTTTTATATCTGGAAATATTTTATAAATTACAAAGCACCATTGTAATTAGATAATAATTATATTTTAGATAAGACATAAAATATACGAAAAAATCACACACTTACTTCATGGGGGAAATTCCATTTCTTCAATATTAGAATGATAGAATTATTCTAGAAAGTATTTTTCTTTGCTCAAGCTCAAATTTATCTTTCCATGGTATTTATGCATTTTAACTGTTTCCTTTGCAGCAATGAAGGTTTGGACTAATCTTTTTTTCTATATAATTATCATGTAATAACTAAGAACAGTAGTAGGCTCAGATTATATAAATTTAGGTCTATTCTCTGTAGAAGAATTTTCACGTTTTCCTGGAACTTTAGAACACAGTTGGATCTCCAGTCAAAACCTTAAAAAGCACTTACAGTAAAAGAAGCTCTCTGGATTTAAGTGTACTCATGTAGCAACTTTCTCATATCTAATTGAAGATTATATTTAGTTTGATAAAATCTTTCTAAGATATATTCTATTTAAATAAAATTAAAAATTGTGGTTTTATGCAGTAAATTTCTATATTGTCTTTAGGGGGCAGTACTAAACCACTAATAAATTTCTTCATTTCTGCTAAAGCTACTGGTAATGGTTAATATAAAATAAAACTAAAATAGCAATCATAATATTTGTGATATAATTATATACACCCCTTAATATTAGTAAAATTTTCTAAGTAGTCAAGTGAAAATGATATTCATTCAATAATTCATTCAAAAATATTTATTAAGTTTCATTATGCAAAACACACTGTATGAGATATAAATGTGAATAAGGCAACACTTCTTTTCAAATGACACAATTCAATAGGGTAGGCAAGCCTCACTTGTGTGTGCATGTGTGTTTGTGTATGAGCACACTGAGTGCATACATAACCCTTTCAGGACAAAGATAATAAAAGTAGCAGTACTTACTATTTTTATGTGCCAGTCACTGTTAAGCAATTAATTTTATCCTCATATAGCCCATGAGGATTTATTATTTACCTACTTTTGCTGATATGGAAACCAAGGATTAATAAAATGATGTGTCTTTCTCAAAGTCACATAGCTTAGAATTGCAGAGCTAGGACTTAAATGTGTACCTCTTTGACTTCAAAGCCAATGCTCTTTGCCACTAGGTCATTTATCACTTCAGGGTATATGTGAAATTATACATGTTACATACATCAAGAGCTATAGACATTCAGAAGAGTGACATTATTTCTGTTGTTGGGAAATTTTATGTGAGGGATCAAATCTGAATTGTATTTTGAACTTATAGAATTAAAAAAATTAAAGGTAGTTAATATTTATTGAGACCTTATTATGTGTCAAAAACTTTATATTGTTACCTCATTTAATTATTAGGTGAAAAACCCCTGAGTGTTATTTTCCACTGCATAAATAGTTCTAGTGAGGCTGGCACTGGTCTTATCTGCTGAAAATTGAACAGCTAATAAGTGGGACAGTTATAACTTGAATCCAGGACTATCTAGTTGTAGAGGACAAATTCTTAATGACTCCAATGTGCTGTCCAGAGAGGTAAGGTGGAAGACATGAATAAAAGCATGGGGCATGATTAGGCAAAGCTAAACAATTCCACCTGGTTATGCTGTGGGGTGAGTATAATGGGATACAGAAAAAGGCTGAAGAATAATTTGACTATAGAACCTGAAGCAAGATGAAATAATTTGGATATAATTTGCTGTGTAATGGGAAATAATGGAGATTTATGAGCAGGGAAGAGACATAAACAAAATTTTCTTTAGAGAGAAGAAAGAGATAGAGGAAGTTCACTGTATAATTGGATTAAGTAATGGCAGTACCATTAACAAAAATAGAAAAGAACTAGTGAAATGACACATTGATCTATGAGATCTTGATAATTCTTAGCCAGGCATGTAATGGTTTACAGTGGCCTGCCATGTCCTCACTGATGGTCAGACCATTAAGTAATCATGAGTTGGGGGAAGATGCTTCTTTGATCATTTTATTCAAATTTGTGAAAAACATTGATCAACCATTAGATACTCTTGTTAGGTTAAGGTTTTAGACTTCCCATGATATTTTTTTTCACTCAGAAGATCTGTAGGATAAAAAAAACAACCTTGTGATAATAATCTTCTATTACTGATTAGATAAATATGTATAAATGAAAGATATGTTTCTATGTACCAAAATATAGAAAATTTTACTGGCTGTTACAAATAGAAAAATGCTTTCAGAAGTTTCATCACTCAGCAGAAACATTAAGAAGTATATGCCTCTTTTTCTTAAACTGCAACTACATCACCTTGTTTTTTCAATAGATGTTTTTTTTATAGGATATTGTGCCACATACAGGATCATGTAACATAGTGGTTAAAGGGACATGAGGTCCTTACCTGGTCTGGCAGCCTGGTTTAGACTCCTTTTCCTTTTACCAGCTCTATGACTTTGGGTTTTACTTAACTTCTCTCTGTGTTAGTTTCCTCATTTATAAAGTGAGGGAAAAGTAATATTTGCTTCAAAGGGCTGTTATGTAAATGAAAATAATTCATGAAAAATAGTCCGATGTCACTAAAAGTCACACAGTAATTTCTCAGTATAGCATAGGCATTTTATAGGAAATAACTGATTAAGGGGCTATTTAATTTTATTACTTCTTATTGGCAGTTGATAAAGGGAAAATTATGATGTGAATATAAGCAAATTCTTTGAAATAGGAGGAAACATAATTATATTCTAATTTTAAAGCAACAATTTTTTGAGTGTGTGTAGTGATGTTATTTACAATCCAATAAATCATTGTGATCTATCAGTGTGCTGAACACTGCATTGTAAAGATCTTTAGGCAAGTTCATTTATTTGTATTAAACATGTATATTTTTAAAATTCACCCTGCTGAGCATTCAGCAGCATTTTTGAATGTGAAATTTTTTCTTCAAAAATGCAGAATTGTTGCAAAATTTCCCATATATATTTGATCTTCCCATTTCTATATTCATTTGTATCCTCCCCCCCTCCTGGGGATTGGACCCAGGGTGTTTTTATCTCCAAGCTACACCCCTGCCATATTTTATTTTTGAAACAGGCTCTCACTAAGTTGCTGAGGCTGGTCTCAAACCTGTGGTCCTTCTGTCTCAGCATCCCAAGTACTGAGATTACAGGCATGTGCCACCATGACTGACTTCTATTCTCCTAATGCTTGCATCTTCTGTTCAAATTTTGGATTGCTTTTGTTCAATTTCCTAGCTTTCTTAACTTCTAACTTTTCATATTGTATTCTGTCTTCTGGGAAATTTCCTCAGATTTATTTTCAAATCCTTCTATTGCATTTTATGTATGTATGTATATATGTATGCGTGTATTTTGTAGCATCGTTATTGTTTTAGTGATGAAAATATCTATCCCTCTGAGGAAACTGTAATTTAAAAATACTTATTTTGGTATATCTCTAAGAGAACTTATAAAAATATGCAGTGAGTCTTGTTTCTATTTAACTGAAAAATTATGAACAATCTGGTCAACTGGAGCTTGTTGAGAGATGGACTTCACAGCAGGGATTAAGACATAGATCTCACCATTTTTCTGGTTATTTCTAATTTTTTTTTTCTTGGGAGGTGTTGTTAGTCCATTCTCTGTTACTAATTATACAATATCACAGACTTTAAAGAAAAACTTTAACAGAGGTTTATTTCAGCTCAGGGTTCTGGTGGTCTTCAAGGCTGGTGGCTTTCTTGCCAGCAGAGTCCTGAAGCAGTGTGAGGCATCTCATGGCCCAGAGAGAACATGCACATGTCTCTCTGGCTTCTCTTTTATGAAGCCACCAGGATTTGATCACGTGGGCCCTACCTCCAAACACTATAGCTGCAGTAATTTCCACCCTTGAAATACCTTACAATGGATGTTAAACTCCAGCATGAGTTTTGGAGAAGACAAATCCTATTGAAACCAGGCCAGAGGTCACATTCTGCAGAGAAATGTATTCTCTTCCTTTACCTGGGGATATAGGTAGCCAATCCCTCTGGTTTCCCCCCAGGCCCAGCACTCTGATTCTAGTGTTTTCAAGTTTCCTAAATCAGGTACTACCTACCCATCTCGTATCCCAAAGTCATCTGTCATTATCCAAAAGTTTTCTTGGTGTTGTTCATCTGCAAACATCTCTCCTGTTGTCCTTGTCCTTGGTTTAAGCATTTTTATAATTTTTTTTACTTGGATTTGGGAAGTGACAAAAAGTAAATTTCTATGGTTAACATGGAAATCTTGTTAGGAATTTTAAAAGTATTACCTCTGCTCTTTGTATGAAATAAAATTTTATTGTTTGCATTGGATAGTAGGTTGGAAAATGTTTTTTTTCCCCCAGTAATTCCTATTTTATTCAAATATTTTAATGTTAGTCCTCTAACTGCATTTCCCCTTAGTTTTATTCCTAAATTTTGATTCTTGGTAAGATTTTCTCTCTTTTTTTTTTTTTTTTGGTACTGGGGATTGAACTCAGGGGCATTCTACCTCCGAGCTATACCCTCAGCCCTATTTTTTATTCTTTATTTTAAAACCGAGTCTCACTAAGTTGCCGAATGCCTCACTAGGTAGCTGAGGCTGCCTTCGAACCGGGATCCTCTGGTCTCAACCTCCCGAATGCTGGGATTACAAGCGTGCGCCACCACGCCCGGCGATTTTCTCATTTTTTGCTATTCGCATATTTTCTTGGGTCATTATCATTATGAACCTCATTATTTTATCTCTTTTTCCCCCAGTTTTTTCACCTTCAACTTAAATTGAATTATACGTATTTGTGGCTGAGTCACATGGCATAGCCAAAAAACTGGCTAGAAGTGAGCTGACTTTTGCTTACTAAAATATATCATGAATAATTTGTATAATTTAATGTGACATTAAGATGTCTAAAAGCATTGGCATAATATATTGGTATAATATAAATTTAATTTCAGAGAACTTCATCTACAATAAATTTGTCACCAGGAGAAGTGGAAGAAGAGGATGACGATGAGAACACATGTGGGCCCTCAGGACTTTGGGAAGCGTTAACCCCTTGTAATGGATGTAGGAACCTTGGCTTCCCCATGCTGGCGCAGGTAAAGGTTTGCTTTTATTAAGGTACAATAAAACATAAACATGGTTGCCTATGTTTTTAAGACTATATCTCCCCTCTTCAAAAATTCAGTTAGTATCTCATTCACTTTGGTGTTTTTCTTCTGTTAACTTGCTGTTCATATGTGGGCTTATGTAAAGATATAATGTTCATAACATATATTTTTAAATTTTGGTTATAATACAGAAAGTTTATCTTATTTTTGAGGTTTTCAATATTCATAGTTCATAAATAAATCATTTTAAAGAATCCAAAATGTACAGGCTAATCAGAAAGCCATCAATAATATGATTATATCTGATTTTCTAACACCTTACCAATGTTTACTTTTAAAATATTGTTTTATTAGTCTTGATAGTAACCTGATTCAGTTTATACATTTTTAATATTAGTATTTTTTCTTTGGCTATTTTCTGAATTGGTATTGCTTCAATAATTTATTACTTTCTCAGATATTTTTAGATATTAATGTTTTAGTAGTTATATTTTCCAGAAAATATTTCCCAGTCTGAAGCTTTTCTTTTATATTAATTTGTATGTATGTATACAAGTATGTTGTATAGTTTTTTAAACTATCAAATTCATTAAAACTTCTCAGAGATATTTCTTGTTTAATTCATCATCTAGAACTTTTAAAATAAATTCTGAATATGACTCCAAATTGATTTTTACTTGTTGATATCTAGTTTTCCTAGGATTTTCCTTGGATAATAACACAGTCTTCTCATTATATTTCATCCTGTACATTTGGATTTTCTTCTGATATATAATATATTTCTCTGCTTTCCTATTATATAAACAACATGAGTCATTATCACATTAAACTATTAGCTGACTTGATTGCTTGCTTTTTAAAATTTAAATTTTATAATTACTGTGTTACATTTTGAAAGTATCCCTATAGGAACTCTATTGTTATTTTACTTGGAGTATTCTTTTTTTTACTGGATTTAATCTAACAAATCAGGAATAGTAGTATTCTTTTACTAATGTTCTTCACTATAATTTCATAAGAATATGTGTATATGTATATGAATATTATTATTTATTGACTCTCCTTTAGCATATATATGTATATAACTCATCTATATGTGTATATCTGTATAAATTTTTTTTATTATTCGTGTGTTGTAAACATACATCTTTGTTAGGTACAAATTGAAAATGACATATGTACCCACATTTCTCATTTGACCCCTTCCCCAAATTCCCACCCCGCTCCCTCGCCCTCCCTCCCTCTCAAGTTCAGTTTAGTGAGTAACCTTGATGTATATTAGGGTGTCCCCCCCCCCCGTCCATCCCCTTCGGTTAAATCAACTTCTTTGTTTATGGAGGGTCTCTCCTTTTCCATCTGAAGACCCACTTATGCCCTATCTTCTCCCTAGCATCCACATATTAGGGAAAACATATGCTTCTTTACTCTTTGTGACTGACTAATCTCACTTAGCATAAAGTTTTCCAGTTGCATCCATTTCCCTGCAAAGAACATGATTTTGTTCTTCTTTATGGCTGAGTAAAATTCCATTGTGTACATATCCCATAGTTTTGTAATCCATTCATCTGTCGATGGACATCTTGGCTGCTTCCATAGTTTGGCTATTGTGAATTGTGCAGCTATAAACATAGATACACATGTGTCGGTCTGATAGTTT